>LPNX011144863.1:28790-41860 GCA_001517045.1 Pseudotsuga menziesii | reverse complement strand
TATATATATATTTTAATCTTTTACATATCTTGATTTGGGTTACCACCTACAAAACTCACATGGGCTCTATTCGACAATTTATCCTCATGTGGATTTCCCTTTATGAGTTGGTTAATGCCCTCCCCCTTGATGTATCATCTCATACCCACTTTGTCATTTGTTAATGACCAACTATGGTCTTGGAATTTGATGGCATGGTTGTTGGCATTTGGGAAGTATGGTTATTACTGAGCTTGGACATTGCTGTTGGATGTGGAAAAGGTGGCTTGTTATGGGACTAACACGGAAAATGCTACATGGTTGTGCTATTCAAATTACATTGCTATGCCTTGCTTTTTCTCTGGATCCAATCTGGGAGAGCCTGGGTTTTTGTTGGAGGACCTCATTGCATCGTTGGACTTCTAGACTTCTATCGGGTCATTTTGTATAGGAGCTCACCTCTAGCTTCTCTAGATCTGAGCCTGGTGGAGGAGCTCGTTTTCATTGGAGTTTTGTTTTTGGCTGGTTTGTAGAGGATTCAAGAACTCGTCTTGGTGAAGATTACGTGGGTTCGGCTACGTGGATTCCTCCTTTGGAGTTGGCTCTGTTCTTTAATGTGAAAGCCTGCATTCCTTGGATCCAAGAATTTTTTGGTTTGTTTCCTTCTTTTTGGATCAGAGTTTGTTTGCTTTTTCCTAGGTTTCCATCTATATTTTTTTCTCAAGTGAATCAGGTGTGGCCTTTGGAGGAGGCCCCCCTCCTCTTCCCCCTGAGATAGATGCTTTTAAACATCTCATTTTTGCATGTGGGAAGTGAAAGGGAAGCCCTCTAGGGTAGTCCTTTGTGAAGAAGGCAGATATACCTTCGGTTGATCTTTCGACAAAGCGTCCCTGCCGGACTTCCTTGAACTTAGCAGAAAGAGGACTTATAGGCCAATTCACTGGGTTGTGGCCATCCCTGAAGGCTGTTGATGGATGGGTCCAACGAAATTGGAGACCATTGGTCTCATATGGAATTCACAATCATTTAGTTGGCAGAGGTTACTTTGTTTTTGTCTTTGAATCAGTAGATGATCGAGACCTTATATTCCAAAATGGCCCTTATTTTATGGGTCCTTAGGGTCTATATCTGAACAAATGGACGTTGGAATTTGATCCAACCCAGGATGTTCCTACCGCTGTTCCAATTTGGGTTAGACTCCCCCATATTCCCCTCCATTGTTGGAATTTTGAATCCTTGGAAGCTATTGGGAATATGCTCGAAAAATACATTGACATGGTAGAAAGGAAAGAGCAATATTCCTGTGCTAGGATTTGTGTCGAGGTTGATTTGGAGATTGGGTTGCCCGAGGAAATCAGGCTTAATGTAGTTGATTGGTCTCATATTCAGGAATTAGACTATGAACAACTCCCTTTTAAGTGTCAGTTATGTCATGAATATGGACAGTTCGCTCGTAATTGTAAAAAAAAACTGAATCATGTATAGTTTTAGACAAGCCTATCAATGGAAACAAGTTCAGAAATCAGGTTCTTCTAAATAGGTAAATAAAAAAGAGGGCAATGTTGGTAGTGGAAATAATTCTAAAGTAAATAAATCTTCTCTCCTCTCGAAGGATGGAAAGGATTTGGGTTCTTCAAATCCCTTTGAGGTGTTAAGCTCTGCTGATGACCAGATATCTCCTATTCTGGAAGAAGGTGAAATTCAGCTTTCTATGGTCAATATTGAAGAAGGAATTGAGTCTGATCCAGTTAAACCCAGGGAAGAGGCTTGTTCACGAGATCTATCTCCAATTAGACCTCCAATTTCCCCCTCTTATGCTGACGCTCTCAAGAAGAAAGTTGAGTCCTCTGGCTCCTCGGAAGATGATGGGCAATTCGCTAAAAAGTTTGGAAGGAAATCTAAAAAGGAAATTAGAGAGGAAGAAGCCGAGAGGCTCAAGATGCAGGGTAGCCAGCCTACTATCGAATTGTCATTTAGTCGAAGTAAGCATAATAGGCCCCAAAAGGGAGGAGCAATTCCCTGTCCCGCGGGTAAATAATGCAAATAAATTCTTGGAATTGCAGGGGTTTAGGGAACCCTCTGAAGGCTGAGGCAGTAAAAGACATGCTCAAAATGAATACCTTGGACATACTCCTGCCCCAAGAAACTAAGATAGAAGATGAAGCTCTTTTATCAATTAGTAGGGCAAAATGGAATAAAAGGGCTAGGATTGTCGTAAGTGCTTGGGGCACTTCTGGTGGTCTTGCCACTTTATGGTCACATGAAAATTTTATCCTTCAATCCTCTCATTCAACACACCATTGGATCTTCTCTAAATTACAACATCTGTCGAGTAAGACTACCATCTCTCTTTTCAACCTTTAGGTGCCTGTTAATTACCTTGAGAAAAAAATCTGTTGGCAAACTCTGTCACTTTTCTTGGAAAATCATGCTCTCAAAAATATAGTTATGGCTGGCGATCTCAATATTGTTTTGGAACCCAAGGAGAAGCGAGGTGGTAATATTGATTAGGATCCATTTTAGGAGATGGTAGACTCCTTGATTCATGCCTATGATTTGCTAAATCTAAATCCAAAGAAGGGTTGTTTTACGTGGACAAATAATAGATTGGGTTTGGCTCGAATTTCTGCCCGCTTAGATCGTTTTTTAGTTCAAAGCTCGTTGTTGGACTTCGACATTTTATCTTCAACAATTATGCCTAAGCTCACATCAGACCATCGCCCTATTGCTCTTCTATTGGAAAGAGAAGAAAATCTAGGCCCCTCACCTTTTCATTTTAATCCTCTTTGGGCTGAAAGGGACGGTTTTGGGGATTTAATCTCTCAAGTTTGGACTTAGTTTATCGACGACTCACCTAGTTTTGTTTGGGAACAAAAATTGAAGCTCACTAGGGCTGCTCTGAAACGTTGGATCAAATTCCCATAAAAAATCCTTCGAAAAGCAGGGAAGAGACTGTTCAGGCTCTAGCCGATATTCAGCTCAGCATGGAAAATCAGGTAATATCTCATTCTCAATTGGCTGTTGAGTAGGATACACAATCTTCAGCCTCTCTTTCCTTTCACCAAGAGGAAATGGATTTGAGGCTTAAATCATGTAGTCTTTGACTGCTAGCAGAGGATAAAAATTCTGCTTTTTTCCATCGGCAATATAGGTCCAGGATTTCTTGTAACCATATTTCAGAGATCTGTTCTTTCTCAGGGGAGATTATTAAAGGTCAATTGCAATTGCAATCAGCTGCTAATGAGCATTTTCAAGTTTTGTTTCATGGAGATAGTAAAACTGACGTCGAGTTAAATTATGATTTTCTCTCTTCTATCCCTTCATTAGTCAGTCAAGAAGACAATGCAGGAGTTGTGAAATTCTTCTCTCAGAAAGAAGTGGTTGATGTCATTTGGGCTATGGAGCCTAATAAGGCCCCAGGGCCGGATGGATTTTCTATCCATTTCTATATATTATGTTGGAATGTTATCAAATTTGATCTCCTCTGGATGATCTCATCTTTCCTCAAAAAATCCAAAGTCGGAGGAAACACCAACTCTACCTTTCTAGCCTTGATTCCAAAGGAAGCTAATCTCGTCTCTTTTGATAGATTTCGACCAATTTCTCTTTGTAATGCTTCTTATAAAATATTGGCCAAATTATTAGCCAATAGGCTGAAATCTTTGCTAGGATCTCTAATTTCTCCTCTTCAGGGAGGGTTCATTAAAGGCGGTCACTTAATAGATAACGTGATCCAATTTCAGGAGGCCCTTCATTCCAGTTTCCAAAGAAAGGAGAAAGGCATGCTGATAAAGCTGGAATTAGCGCAGAGTTTGTTGCTTTGATAAAAGCTTGCATAGACAAGCCACGAATTTTGTCGCTTGTTAAGGGAAGGTCGGTTGAGTTCTTTCAAGCTTCGAGAGGGTTGCGAAAAGGGTGTCCATTGTCCCCCGTTCTGTATATTTTGATGGTGGAAGTGCTAAGTAGAAATCTTTGTTCTAAAATGGTTGCTGGAGTCCTTCCTGGAATTAAGATTGCAAGAGGGGTAGCTCCCATTAACCACGCCCTTTTTGCAGACGACTCTCTCTTATTAGGAGGGGCATCCCTTATCATTGCTCGGGCTTTCAATGTAATATTGCAAAATTATTGTTCAATCTCTAGTGCACTAATCAATAACAACAAGAGTGTTGTTTATGGAAGGAATATAGACCGTCAATCTCTTCATAGCATAACTGATTATTTGGGCTTCCCTGGTTTCGATAAATGGGATAAAATCAAGTATTTGGAGCTCCCCTTAACTCTGGGACCCAGGCCTCCTTACCTGTGGTTGGATGTGATCAATAAAATCAAAGCTAAAATCATCTCCTAGGGTGGGATTTGGTTAACAAAGGCGGGAAAACTGGTTTTGATTAAGTCTATACTTTCATCCCTCCCCATCTTCTAGCTTTCCTTGCTACTTGCCCCCAAGTCCATTTCCGCTCAAATCTCCAAACGCCTTCGTGATTTTCTCTGGGAATGTGGCAAAGGAAACCATAAGAAGATGCATTTAATTAATTGGGAAACCCTCAAAAGACCCATCTTGGAGGGTGGTCTTCAAATTCGAGATCCTAAGTTAACTAATTTGGCTCTAGGAGGAAATCTAGTATGGCAATTATTTTCGGATAAACACCATCCAGTCAGCATGATCTTTTGGAAGAAATACTTAAAAGGAGGATCGTTGAGAAATATTAAGATAGCTAATACACCTATAGGAACAACAGTTTGGAATCTTTGCCAAAAAGGATTCGATAATATTTAGTCAGCTCTATAGAATTCCAAGAAGTGGAAAAAAGACTTTTCTCTGGGAGGATAAGATTTTAGGAAATCTTTCTCTCTCTTCTATTAATTCTCTATCAGAATTTAAGATTTGGTTAACTAATAAAGGGTTCCTCAAGCTGGAAGACATTTGTAATTGGGATAGAGAAGGGAATTGGGTTGGCTGGGTCTTTCTTGAGACTCCGATTCATCTTATTTCTCAACAGAATTTACTGATCCTTCACCTAACTGGTATGGATCTGGTTAACTGCTTTTCCAAAGATGTTTGGGGGTGGGGAAGTACAGGAAAATATTCAGCTAGCTTAGGCTTCTCTGTTCTTCAATCTTCCTTAGGTCCTTACTCTTCTCCAGTTATTTGGAAGAACGTGTGGTCCTCCTTGCCTCCTCTTCATAGTCGAGTTTTCACCGATGAGAATTTGCAAAGGCGAGGATTCAACGGGCCGTTTAGATGTTGTTTCTACAATAATGCAGAGGAAACAATTGATCATATCTTCATCAAGTGCATTTTTTCTCAACAAGTTTGGGAGATGGTTCTTCATGGCATACTTGTTACAACATCATTTCACAGTTATGATTTTCATTCTTCTCCACATGGCACGAAAGGATTCCTAGCTATCAAGATCGTTTTGGCAATTCGTTCATCAACAAGGATTGGAAAAAGATTTGGCTGGTTAATCCAAAACTCACTTGGTGTTCTCTGTGGCTCTCTCGCAACAACTAGAATTTCAACGATAAGAAGTCTACACCTGGAAACGTAGCTGCTAAATCCAAATCGTTTATTTCTAAATTAGTTTATAACTTTTTTCTCTGACTGATTTGCCTGCTGAAGTTTGCGTCTGGCTGGGAAATCGTTCTATTTTCAATCCGAAAATGAAAAATGTTAAACCATTTTCCCCCCAGTCTGGCGAATTCGATGCAATCAGAGTAAATTTTTAAAGCAGTGGATAATTCTCCAAGTGCATGTATTTTTTCCGATGACGCGTCCAAGGGCAACCCCGGGTTGTCTGGAGCTGGGGAGCTGTGAATCTCGCCTGACCGGTTGACTGTACCTAGCTTCAGTTGGGGACTTGGTAAAATGTCTAATAATCAAGCTGAGAGTTACAGTTTACTCAAGGTTTGTTTATTGGCAAAGGAGGCCAGTTTTAAAAATATTCAAGTTTACGGGGATTCCGAACTCTTGATCAAAATGCTAAATTCAGATGGTCTTTTTAATATTCCAGCACTGAACGTTATTCCGAAGAGAATCCGAATCACTCTGAAGGATTTCGAGCAGGTTGAATTTTTTCACATTTTGAGAGATTTAAATGGAACAAGTGATTCTCTAGCAAATGTAGCCTATCTCCTAGCTCAAGGTTATCTAAGTCTTAATGGAGAAGCCAGTTTATTTCAGCCAATACCCTAAGTTCATCTGGAAATGTTCTCATGATAGTCTTTGCTTATTTTTTGAAGGGACTTTAGCAGTTCTTCTACCTATTGTAATTGGATATATTGACATTTGATTTTCTTGTCATGTATAAATTCTTCTTAAAAAAAAAATAATTACCCGTTTTTTTTAAATAAAATAAAATAACATTGTTTTGTTTCATTGTTATGAATTGCACTCTTACTAATGGATTAATTGGGTTGTTGATATCAATACTAGTGCTTTGATTCCCTAAATTCTAGACATCATAATTTCTTTGATTGTGAGGATAATGGCACAAACTCTCACCACAAATGTAGACAAGATGGTTGCATTTTCTTGCAATGATTGGATACGTTGTTTAGCATGTGCTCATTATGGTGATTATATTAATGGTGGACATGTTACAATTTTTTGTATGCAATCATTTTGGGTTTTGTGGTGACTGTGGTCTTTTTCCAACTATCTTGGTGCACTTGGTTGGTTGAAAGTCGTGATGGTTTGCACTTATGGTTGTGTTTGACTGCATAATATTCATTTTCCAAGCCCAATCATGTCCCCATCTCCATCATTGGGTAAGTTGTCCTTGGTTCTATTGTATGTCATTGTCCAACCTAGGAGGTCCAATTTTATATATAGCTATGACCTTTGACGTGATTGTTACACATGTTCATTTTAATATCACCTTCATGAAATAACCCACATTTGCACTATGTGACTGGTGTTATGATCCTTGACCAAAAAAATTAATCACAAAAAGGATAGAACCCTTAAACTTCACAAAAAACACAAATACATTCACGAGAGAATGAACACAAGCACGTGGAAATAACCCTTAAGATAGGGTAACACCATTGAATATTCCTTGTGGAAGGAACCACTCCACAAGCTATGTTTGCTACAACTATTACATCCAACATACTTCACAAGACATCTCCTTACATTGTTTCTACTTTTTTGTATAGTTTCTATCCCACCATCTAGATACTTTCCATAAAAGGAACTTCCTAGTAGGTGGAACCTTCTAGATACTTCCTATAGAAGGATATTTCTAGTAGACATAACCTTGTAGTAAGGCTTATTACAATTATTACTTTTTCACACTACATGGTCCGTATTTACTAAAGATGGCCTTAATACGTAGCATTATCCCATTAGGTGCCTCCCTAGGTGTAAAACCCCTGTCTCCACCCTTTGAAATTGATATGATTTATATTATAATTATGTTTTTATTTATTTATTTTGTCTTCCTTAAAACCATGAGGTAGATATCATGGCGATTATAAACAATAACAAACATGATTAACATAATATTGATGAAAGGTTCCAAGGTTAACTAACCGGAAGGATAATGATGGGGCTACGAGTCCACTAGAGGGAAAGATAAGGGAATCCAATGAGGGAATGACCTATGCCTCATGATGATGGTTTACCCTATCCATAAGCCTCCTTGATTTGATTTCCTTATTTTTATTTATCCTTAAGTTCATACTAAACATGAAATGAGAACCGAGTTAAATGAAACGAGAATTCTAAACATGATAACTTAGTAATCTTATGCCAAAAGTGCTTATGTCTTATTTTGTAGGAACTACCTCATATCTCTACAGAACCAATAAAGGGGTGGATGAAATATTCCTCCCTCTCACTCATTCATTCTATTCACGGAGGAAAATTTCCAATAAGGAGAGAGGAGCTTGGAAAAAAGAGGGTTTTGGGAAACAAAAGAAGGGTTTGGGGGAAGAGAACTCTACCCAAGTGTCATATGAATCGTGGAGAGAGGAGAGAAGGGTTGTTGGGTGAGATTAAAAAATATTGCATAACATATATATACCATTTTAAGTCCATGAAGGGTGTTGGCCTATAAGGTTGTCCAGGTAACCATAAAATCCATGTCCAAGAAGATTCATAATGTCAAAAATGAAACTTGCAAGTAGACAATGTATTGATCTCACATTAGACATACTGAAAAGTATCGAGAGAAAAGGCATACCTAAGGGATTGAAGAGAAAATAAAACATCACTTGTTGTGTTGTATGTAGCAAGGGATGAGTGTTAAAAGTTGTGTTAGCCAAGAGGTTGAACAAAGAACCAATAGTAACTTGTTTGGTTGGTATATTGGAAACCTTTAGTGAAAAAATAAGAGTTTTAAAAACCTTGACAATCTTGTTTCCTTGGTGCTATGATATCCCAGCGCATGGTGACATTTTATAGTGGAATAGCGTATGGTTGGGAGGAAATCAATCCCTCCATAGTCAATTGGCATGGAGCTTTATCTTGGAAAAGATAAGCGCACTCTTTCTTGCTTTTATTTATGAGTTTAATATTGTAGAATAAGCATGTGATATCACTATCATGATATTTTGAATGTAAATTTCCTATAGATGATGTCTTATTTGTTTTATTAAGTCATGTGCAAAACATGTATTGCAAAGTGTTGTGATTTATTGCGTGACAATTGTTTGACAAAAGAACTAAGCAAGGGAAATATGTCCTTGTCCATTCACGAATGATAAATGGGTGTTATGAATGACTTGGAACTCAGTATTGAGTGGGTAGTAGGTTTCTCTTGTCATGGAGTGGAAAACTAGAATGGAGCTTTTCCTATGGATGTACCTTATCTCCCTCATTCGATGTTTATTGAGTTTTTGTATGTGAATATTGTCAAGTCTTAAAGATTTTATTTGAATTGCATTTATATATGAATATGCCTCACCTTATTCACTTGCAATAAGTGGTTTGAAGTGGAAGAACTCCTATAACTTTTAAAAGGACAAAAGTTATACATGCATATGTACGTAGGCAAACACTTTGGAACCATTACAAATGCATATGTAGATAGGCTACAAAGACAATTGTAACCCAACGCAAAGTGAGAATGAGAGAGATGATTGAGGAAGTAATGAAGGAGGGATGGACTATCCCTAGCATGATTTGGATGTCCATTATATATACGGATATAAACATTAAGATTTATACCAATCAATGAACACCGAGACTATGTTTGTCTAAGTTTGAGCTAGCTACACCATATGAGGAAAAAGGGGATATAGTGACATACTCCTTATTATTGCTATGACATTTGAGTTATATCCATGTGAATTTTTTTTTTAAACAAAGACGGGTAATTTTATTAAAAGAATAAATGTTGGTCTGCATTGATAATAGTCAATCAACATGATTACAAAATTCTATAAAAAAACCCGGAGATTTAACAAAGAATTACTTAAAGAGCAAGGAACACCCATTTATACAATTTCAACCGCATGTTACAGGATTGGATGGAAGGAACTGGGTTCCTCATTAATGCTAAGAAATCCTTGAGGCAAAAGACAAGCCATGTTAGCCAGAGCGTCTACTAATTTATTTTGATCCCAAAGAATGTGGAAAGAGTCAGACTTATCAAAAACTTTCAATATAATCCTGATTTGCTGCATAATTGAATTTAAAGCAGAATTATTTAGACTATCAGATGAATTTACTGCTTTTATCAACATCTCATAATCTCCATAGATTTGGATAGACTTATATCCTTTTTCATTTACCAAGTAAATTGCCAATAAAAGGTTGTAGCTTTAAGCCTGGTTGTTGGACATGGAGCCAAGCCCCCAGCTGAAACTGAAAGAGGACAATCTGTCCTGAGAAAAGACCAAGCCCCCCACTCCAGAGACTCCCGGGTTCCCCTTGGAAGCGCCATCAAAAAATATAATTGCTGAGGGAGAATTCATCCAAAAAGAATTTAATGCTTCAGTATTCCCACGAAACCTCTAGGAAGGGAAGCTGACAAGCTTTTCACCACTCAACATATTTTCCACGGTTTTAAAATTCGAACCCAGCCACAGTAATGACAAAGAGGACTTTGGCTGTCCTATAGACTCTGCAAACAAGGTTAAATCTTTGAAGGCTACGATTTGAGGAATTGGTCGTTGATCATTGAATATGTAGTGGTTTCTAGATAACCATAATGACCACCACGTCATTTTCAAAATCAAATGCCAATTGGAATGCAAAATTGCAGATTTTGTTTTTAGTGGACACCGACCATGCTAGGTAGAGTAAGAAGATTTTACTGAATGTTGAATTGGAAGTGAGCTCTGCAATTCTAGGAGGACATGGGCCCAAATGCATTTAGAAAATTCACAGTCTACAAGAAGATGATCGGTCAACTCCAGAGTTGATTTGCAAAACCAACAGCGAAAAGGACCATTGAATCCTCTTTTTAAGAGGTTATCACCTATCAAAATCTTGTTGTTCATAAGCAACCAAGTAAAAAAATTTACTTTTGGTAGGCAATGAGAATACCATACAGTTTTCCAGATCGCTGGAGAAAAGCAAGAGGAGTGAGCTACTTGCAGAGCCTTGAAACCTTTGGCTGATGTGTAATATGCTTCTGAACCCCATCCCTAGCAAACTTTATGAGAGATATGGACAGGGGCGAGACCAGTTAGGGAGGAGAGCAACAAAAAAATTTGGATAGTAAGACGAGCAGGGAGATTGGGAAATGACTAGCCAACCCAATTTCCATCTCTATCCCAAGATCAAATATCTACCAGACGAAGCAAACCTTTATTCCTTGCCCAATTCATTATATCTAATATATGAGTGTTATTGGAGAGAGGAGGGTGCCCGGAAATATTATCCTCCCAAAGTTGGATCCTCTTCCCATTGTCCGGGGATCTAAAGAGATGTAGCTTAAAGAAATCAAACCCTTTTCTACAGGAGTTCCAGATAGTAGAGCCTGTTGGAGTATTAACCGAGGTAACATTTCTCAAAGAGCCCCCATGTAGATATTTCATATGAAAAATCCTACTGACATGATGCTTTTTGTCCTTGAATATCTGCTAAATCAGCTTGCTACTCATTGTCAAATTATCTAGACTAGGATCACGAATTTGTAGTCCACCTTCTAACAAGGGACGCTTAAGCACATCCTAGCTTACGAGGTGCATCTTGTTTTGGCCACCCTTTCCGCCGTTCCAGAGAAAATCTCTCAAAAGTTTAGAAATTTAGACCGAAATAGACTTTGGGGCTAGCATCAGAGAGGATTGAAAAAATGGGAAACCTGAAAGTACTGATTTAATCAAGATCAATTTCCCAAACTTGGTTAACCATTGGCCACCCCAAGAAGCGATTTTTCTCTTTAACTTAGCCAACACATCAAGCCAAAGAGAAGGAGGGGACGGACCAAGGGTTAATGGGAGCCCCAAATACTTTATCTTCTCCCACTTGTCAAAGCCAGGAAATCCCAAAGAGTTTGCTATTCGAAGGATAGTCGAGTGTTCAACATTCCAGCAATATACAACGCTTTTGTTTTTATTTATCAAAGCTCCTGAGATTAGGTAGAATTTTTGCAGGATAACATTAAAGGCCTGAGCGATCTTCATTGAGGCTCCTCCAAGAAGAAGTGAATCCTTAGCGAAAAGTGGATGGTTGATTGGATCCACAGCCCTAGCAATCTTAATGCCTCGAATATACCCAACTTCTTTTTCTGCTATGAGCTTCCTGCTGAGAGTTTCAACCATTAGGATGTAAAGGAAAGGGTACAACGGACAGCCTTGCTAAAGGCCTCTGGTTGCTTTGAAAAATTCAGAGGGTCTACCATTAACTAATGGTGCTATCCAAGGATTATTTGTACATGCTTTGATCATATTTACAAATTCAAACCAAAATCCAAAAGAGAGCAGAACATCATAAAGGAAGGGAAGCTTTACTCGATCAAAGGCGTTCTTCATATCCAACTTTATTAACATACCCTTTTCATTTCTTTGAAAGCTTGAATGAAGAGCTTCTTGAACTTGTATGACATTATCCACAAGATGTCTGCCTTTGACAAATCCCCCCTGGAGTGAAGAGATCAACTTACCAAGCAAAAGTTTTAATCTGTTAGCGAGAAGTTTTGCCAGAATATTATATGAAGCATTACACAGCAAAATCAGACGAAACCTGTCGAAGGAAGAGGGGTTAATCTCCTTTGGGATAAGGGCGAGAAAAGTAGAGTTGGTTCCCTCTCCCACTTTGTCTTTTTTTTTCCTTTCTGGAAGGCAGACACCAGACGAAGAAGATCTAATTTGATAATTGGCCAACAGACTTTATAAAAGTGAATTGAAAATCCATCCATCCCAGGAGCTTTGTTAGACTCCATAGACCAAATGACATCAACCATTTCTTTTTCCAAGAAGGGTTTCCTTAAGATATGACTGTCCTCTGCATTGACAAGAGAAGGTATGTTGTCCAGAAATTCAGAAGACACTTCCTGATTAATGAGTCCATCATCTTGAAACAGAAGATGGAAATGTTTACTCGTTGATTGTTTGAAGAGATCTTGGCCTTTAATGGTAACCCCATCGCAAGTGGAGATTTTCGAAATGTGATTTCGGGAGAGCCTAGCCCTACACTGACGATGAAAGAAAGCGGTGTTCTTGTCTCCTGCCTTCAGCCAAAGACTTCTAGAATTCAACCTGAGATGTTCCTCCTCCTGCCTGGAAGATTGAGTGGTTTTATACTAAGCAAATTGCTCCTGGGCTTTTTGAGAAGAGGTTGTTTCTCTATCTTCCATTCCAATTTGAATAGCAAATAACTCAGCCACATTTTCTATTCTGCTAGACGTTGGTGTAGAGAGTGGATATTTAACCCATTGTTTCAACGCAAGCTTTGTGTTTTTTAATTTATGTTCAAAGACGAAATTGGGAGAGCCAACGACATAATTAGACCAAGCTTGAGAAACAATGTCCATAAACCCGCTTCTCTCAATCCACAGTAGACTGAACCTGAACGGTATTGGACCAAGTTCCTCTTCTTTCTCAAACTATAGAGAGATAGGATGATGATCAGACACGAGCTTAGGAAGAATTTTTGAAGAGATTATGGTTTTTCCATCTGTTAGGTATAACTCCCG
>LPNX011144863.1:0-28404 GCA_001517045.1 Pseudotsuga menziesii | reverse complement strand
ACCACAAGATACACAACAGATCTTCCAACTTTCTTTATAAACAGTGTTGCATCATCAAGATCAAAATCTTCGAAATTTAACTTCAAAAGATGCTCGGTTAACTTTTCATACCATTCGCGAGGCGCTTGTTTTAGGCCATACAAGGATTTGACAAGCTTGCATACCTTTTGTTCTTTTCCTTTCACAACAAAGCCTTCTGGCTGAGACATGAAGACATTCTCTTTCAAGTCTCCATTCAAGAAAGCAATCTTCACATCCATTTGATGAACTTTCCACCCTTTCTGAGCAGCTAAAGAGAGTAAGGTACGGATGGTAGCCCATTTTGCTGTAGGAGAAAAAGTTTCTTCATAGTCAATTCCTTCTTTCTGTGCATAGCCTTTTGCTACAAGCCTCGCTTTGTGCTTGTCAAGTGAGCCATCTGATCTGTATTTGTTCTTGTACACCCACTTGCAGCCAATTGGTTTGGTTCCAACTGGAGGGTCAACCAGCTTCCAAGTTCCATTCTTCATGAGTGCATCATACTCATTCTGCATAGCTTCTTTCCACTCATCCCGAGTAGAAGCTTCTTCAAAGGAAGTTGGTTCAAAGTTAGCAGATAAATTAAATTCATAATCAAATGATACATCCATGTCATCACCTGAATTATCTACTTCTCCTCCATGTCTTTTCGAACTTCTCATTCCCGTCTTTCCAACTTCATCCTGATGGACACTTTCAAGTGTCTTTGTGGCCCATTTAGGAATCTTCCGTGATGGTCCTGGTTGATCAGCTGGTGGTGCTTCATCATTGATTGAGAGTCTTTCAATTCTCTCAATCACATCATCCAGATGAACTTCTTGTTCAGGTGAAGTAGTAAGAACTTCTTCATGCGGGGGAGTTGGTGCTTCATATGGAAATTCCAAAGGTTGATCCAGAATAGGAATCCCCCCTTCAAGGTTTGGAATTTCATATTCATTTTCAAAATATGTCTTTGGACGAGGATAACTTTCCAAATGATCAAGTTGTCTCTCAATGGACTGGTCATTTTTATTAGTTTCAAGAAAAATGACATCTCTGGAAATAACAAACTTCTTGTTTACCTCATCATACAGACGGTATGCCTTGGAGTATTCTTCGTACCCCAGGAAAATGCATTTTCTGCTTCGAGCACCAAGCTTGTTTCTTTGCTCCTTTGGAATCAAGGCATAACAGGTGGAACCAAAAACTCTGAGATGCCTGGCTGAAGGGAGATGGCCAAACCACATTTCATGTGGAGTATTGTCATCAAGAGCATTTGAGGGACTTCTATTTCTCAAATATACTGCACATTTTACTGCATCACCCCAAAACATTAGTTTTACATTCTTGAAAAACATCATTGAGCGAACCATATTCATTATGGTTCTATTCATTCTTTCTGCTACACCGTTTTGTTGAGGATTGTAGGGAACGGTAGTCTGATGTGCAATTCCATGTTGGCGAAAATAATCTTCAAAAGCATTTGAAGAGTATTCTTTCCCATTATCAGTACGAAGTGTACCAATTTTTTATTGTGCTTGTTTTTCAATCAATGCATGAAAGTCTTTGAATGTTTGAAATGCTTCTGATTTTGTATTTAAACAGAAAATCCAGCACATTCGTGAGTAGTCATCAACAAATGTCATAAAATACTTATTCCCATTTGCTGAAGGGGTTGGCATTGGGCCACACAAATCAGAATGCACTAACTCTAATTTCCTATTTGCTCTGAAATTAGATTCATGGAATGGCAGCTTACTATGTTTCCCTAATATACATGCATCACATTTGTTCTTCTCTTTGGGAATGGTGGGCAAACCAAATACACCATTCTTTCTCAACAAACGAAGACTGTTATAATTTAGATGACCAAATCTTGCATGCCACAATGAGCTAGATGACATATTACCTTCTCCATGCTGAGAGAGGTAGGCATAGTTCTGAAATCTTGCGGATGAACCCTTGAGCTTCAGCAGCTTTCCATCTTCATATCTAGTCATGATGACTTGGTTGTCAGAGGAATTTCTTATTTCAACGATTCCATCAAACATGTGGATGGAATGGCCTCGTTGTCGAATCTCCACCAAGGACAGTAGGCTTCTCTGCAACTCTGGAAGATAGAGAACATTCTTCAACAAGAAATCAGGGAATCCAAGCATCTTCAGTCGAATGGTGCCCATTCCCTTTGGTTTAAGACTAGACTTATCTGCAAAGTAAACTATGCCATCTATTGTTTCATTAAGTTCTTCAAAACAACCTTTTCTAAATGTCATGTGTGATGTTGCACCAGTATCAAGCAGCCAACAATCTTTATAAGATGAAAGTGAAGTCATTTCATTAATTCCAAGATTACAATGTGCAACAATACAAGAATCAAAAGATTTACTAGCATCTTGGTCATCTTTCTTCTGGTTATGTTTGTCTTTGATGGAGTCCCACGAAGCCCAACACTGATCTGATGTGTGCCCAGTGTTTCCACAACGCTTGCACTGCAAATCTGATCTTTTGTTGAAGTTGTTTTTGCCCCCTCTGCCTTTGAAATTTCTTCTTGCTAGTCCTCTCTTGCTGCTTTCTCCTTTGGGATGATCTTTGCCAAAGAGAGTGGCACTAAATCTAGATGCTTTAGATTGCATCTTTTACAACTGTTAGTGTAATTTACAAGAATGAACTTAATATGACAAAGAGGAATAGAAAAACAATAACCTTGCAGGTCTACAGTCTCTACCAAGGTGAATACAATGCAAGTTTACAGGCTTCTTCAATACAATTGTTTCACACAGACTTTATTCTTCAAGGCAGGTCTACGTCTCTGCTACCTTTTACAATACAGTCCTCATAAGATGTATAAGATTTAGGTCAGATGAACGCACAACATGTATAAGAATTAGGTTAAACAATAGGGTTTTTGTATGCCAACAGTCACAATTTCAGCAAAATGTGTAACTTATTACCTTCACGCAAGTGAGAATTCGTGATTCTTCAGCCTACAATTAACTTACAGCAGCAGCATATCATGGCTTCAATCTACAACCAACAATATTTTCATGTACTGTGTGGTCGTAGAAGATAGGGCATAAATTAGGGTTTGTGTATTCCCAAAACGCATCAGCTTCAACACATGCAGCTAGCTTAACCAATGCAGGCGGCTAGCTCAACACAACTATCTCCAACGCAGGCTATCCCACAGCTGTCACCAGTCTTCAATACACACAGTCCACGCTCAATTTCAACATATGGGCACACATTAGTCCTCAATATAGCAACGGCACCGTCTTCAATATATAAGAGTCACAACATATTGTAAAACTGGCATAACAATTACAAAAACACCAGCAACATGAATAAAAAGTTTCCAGACTCCACGCAGGCCTCTCCACGCATATACTTATCACTTCTTCACCTCCACGTTCTTAGAACTTGAAATGCCCTTCGAATGATAGCACAAACTTTAAACCCTAGAACGGACGGGAAAAAAACAAGGGATCTCACAGGCATGTAATGACCCTCCAAATTGTACAGAAATTTGGCTTGTATCACATCAAATATTGCTATTGTTCCATCCATAGTACTGCATACAAGACGACTTCCATCTCGATTCCATGCAACAGCAATACACAGCTACATTTTTCAAAAGCATAATGGAAACAATGGTTCAATACGTGCAGCAATGCACAATCTTAGCTCAACTCTATCTCCAAAGCCTTATTAATGGAGATATCACAATATAACTCAACGATTAGGACTCACGCGAATTAGGGTTTTTCTTTCCACGCAGTCTTCGATGGTCACATGTAATATTCATACAACATGCTCAATGGGCTACAAGTGGGTGTAACAGGTCGTAGCTCCACGCCTGTCTTCACGCAGAATAATATTCATAGAGGCTCACGGGATTCAGGCTCATACTCCACGTAGGTCACAGCTCCACGCCGGTGTAACAGGTTGCAGCTCCACGCTGGTCTTCACGCAGAATAATATTCGTACAGGCTCACGGGATTCAGGCTCATACTCCACGCTGGTGTAACAGGTTGCAGCAAATTCTTCTCATACTTTCATCTTACAGTCATATGATTTGAGTCTCCACGCAAATGTAAAATGGGTGGATACAGTGACACAACCTCCACGCTTAGAGCAGTCTTCGAATTCCTGATATTAAACAATACTTGACTGGTTCGACTCTTTTGTGAACACTAGATTTTAAAATAATCACTCTCCAATACTATGCAAGGCCTCTTCAAACTCACATCTTCTTCCTTGAATCGCCACTACGCAAGATATCAACACAACTCCACTGAGATATCAATGCAACGAAGAGAACAGTCTTCACAATGCATGATAGAACTCAATAAAAACAAGATTTATGATGGTAACATCACAGAACTTGCTGAGAGTGACAGGAATACAGGAAGCTGGAGATCACAATGGTGTGAGGGGAGTGGTGAACTGCAGGTGAGCTGAGTGGAATTTTAGCATAGAAGACGCGGTGCCCAGCAGTGACAACAAATAATGGAGCGATGGGGAATGAAGAGGCGGCCAGCAAAAATTAGGGTTTCCAAGCACAGAAATCGCAGCACTCTTCAAGCACAGAGATCGCATCTATAAATTAGGGTTAGGTATCACAACGTTTCTCATATCTCAAATTAGACTCATTGCAGCATAACGCATACAATTAAATGCTCGTAGGCTGGCAGGAGGGAAGAGCAGAGGGCAGACTAGCGGAGCAGGCAGTCTGGAAATGGACTGGCAAGCAGAATGCCAGGACTGAAATGCAGCAGGTAGGAGTTATGGCAAATAGCCAGGCTCTGATACCACTTGTTAGGTATAACTCCGGATTCAATATTATTCATAGGCTAAAGCATATATTTATATATTACATGTGACGGTTGAGCTTCATCAACCTTTTCTCCTTCCTACGTAACAGTTCAGCTAACTATTTATCTATTTATTTACAATATTATAATCCTGACGGATTATATTCTAACACCATCCATCAACACGCTATGAACAAGGAATCGGTCCAACCTAGCAGAGATGCCTGCGATGGCCACTCTGTGATTAGACCACGTGAAACGCCCAATTTTAGGTTTTAAATCTATTAAATCCGAGACTTGGATCATTTCTTCAACCGTATCTTGCATAAAATCCTTTCCACAATGCCCTCCTTTTTTCTCATTCAAGGCTAAAGTAATATTTAGATCACTAGCTATTATTATGTTGACAGGGGAATTGGACCCTAGAAATTCAGAAATCGTTCTCCAGTATTCTTGCTTTTCTGAGTAATTAACAGGAACATAGAGATTAAAGAGGGCATAAGAGATCTTACTAGAGAGATGGAAGAGCTCTGAAAATATCCAGTGTTGTGTGACAAACCAATTTTTTAATTGGAATTTCTCAGCACTCTAGAGAGTAGCTAAACTACCACAGGAACCTCCAGCACTAACAGCTTTGTCAGCGGTTAGTTTCCATTTATTTTTACTGATGAGAAGAAGGGATTCCTCCTCAATCTTTGTCTCTTGGAGAAGTAGGATTTAGAATGAACCATTTTCATTAAATCTTTTATTGATTCGACTTTGAGAGGATTCCCCAATCCCCTACAATTCCAAGAGGTGAGTTGCGTTACTTACCCAAGTGAGAGAGAGTATTAACTCCCTTTGGGGGCCTGGTTCTCTTATTCCTCCCGTAGGACATTTCGAGAGTAGATTGGCTTCCTTGCATCTTTAACCTCTGAAGCAGACAAAGACTTCTAAACCCACATGATTCGCATTTTAACCCACAATAATTACTCAGTTGAATAATCAACCAATGGAAAACAATTCCATATTGGAAATATTAAATAAATATTAATGATGAATGATGATAAAAGATTACAAAGTGAGTGCCATATATATATATATATATATATATATATATATATATATATTGTAAAGGCATTTTGGATACCATCAAATGAAAGGATGCGTCATTTTAGAATAGTTTACTAATAACCATTTATTAATTATTAATTATTAATATCAATATATATTAATATTAATATTGATATTTAATATATATATTGTATTTTGTTATTATTTAAGTTTGTTACATTGTCTTTCGGTTCATGATGCTTTGTCCTCAAAGCATATTTTATAAAACTAGGTTATAATTTAAATATTGTAAGTGAAACGATGGGTTATTTCGTAAAACCATGGGCTATTTCACTTTGTTTTTTTTAACTTTTCCCCTTTTATTTCTTTGTTGATAATTTTTTATTCTTCACTTTTCCCTCTTGTTCTTGCTTCATATTTGGACTGGAATTAATACTTCTTCAATGAAATTCAAAGGCCAAAGGCCAATTTTTACCAGAGAAACTCTGAATATGGATGGCTAAAAGCCATTGTGAGGTCAAAGACCTAAATTCAAGGACACCTTGAACATGTTTTTTAACTTTTTTTTTTTAACTTATGTTTTTTAACATTTCCCCTTTTATTTCTTTTGTTGATAATTCTTTTTGTTTTTTTTATTCTTCATGCTAATTTTTTTTTCCTTCGTTTTTCCCTCTCGTTCTTACTTCATATTTGGAGTGGAATTAATACTTCTTCAATGAAATTCAAATGGCCAAAGGCCAATTTTGGTCAAAAATCAATTTTTACCAGAGAAACTTTGAATATGGATGGTTAAAAGCCACTATGAGGTCAAAAACCTAAATTCAAGGAAACCTTGAACATGTTTTTTAACTTATGTTTTTTTTTATTCTTTATTTTTCCCTCTCGTTCTTGCTTTGATACCAATACCACTTGAAGCAGACAAAGACTTCTAAACCCACATGATTCACATTTTAACCCACAATAATTACTCAGTTGAATAATCAACCAATGGGAAACAATTCCATATTGGAAATATTAAATAAATATTAATGATGAATGATGATAAAAGATTACGAAGTGAGTGCCATATATATATTAATTGTAAAGGCACTTTGGATACCATCCATGAAAGGATGTGTCATTTTATAATAGTTTACTAATAACCATTTATTAATTATTAATATCAATATATATTAATATTAATAATTAATATTGATATTTACTATATATATATATATATTGTTTTTTGTTATTATTTAAGTTTGTTACAACCTCTTAACTTCTTCTTCTCGAATCTCCTTCTTTGACTTCCTGCCTTTTTTGGAATGCTGCTCAAAAGTGTCATCTTCAGAAGATCCATAACTAACAGGTTGCTTCTTCCTTGTAATATATGCATAAGAAGGAGGAGAGTTGGTACAAATGGGAGAGTGAAAGGGACCTCCTTCCCCATGAATCAAAGAAGGAGGAGGGCTAGCACAAATGGGAAGCCAAAGGTCTCCTTCTCCAGGAGGAGATGGGCCAACTTGTTCCTGAGGTGTTGAATTGACTTTAGACTCCAACTCGTGCTCTTCGGATTTTTGTACTTCACCTTCTTCAAGGAAATCTTCAGGAGGAGAAAGCACTGCAAATGGATTTGGAGGAGCTTTGGGTAGGCCATCAGCCTGACGTTTCCCAGCATCGCCATTCACATATTTTCCTTTACCTTTCTTCATATGACCTTCATTGGAGTTTCATGCTTTTTGGACTAGGGTCCATTGATAATCTTTCACAATTGCATTTTCCTCTTCTTAAGTTTTTTTTTGTAGTTCCGGGCAAAAATGACCATAACCATGGCAGAATCTGCATTTGAACAGAATTTGTTCATAATCTAGCTCCTGAATGTGAGACCACTCTGCTACTGTCAACTTTATTTCCTCGGGTAAGCCTATCTCTAAGTCAACTTCGACACATATTCTGGCACAAGCATATTGATCTTTCCTATCAACTCTATCAATGTATTTAACAAGCTTGTTCCCTATGGTTCCGAGGGATTAAGAGCTCCAATAGTGCAAAGGAAGATGCGGGAGACAAACCCAAATAGGAAAAGTAGATGGGACGTCTTGAGAGGGGTCAAAGTCAGGAGTCCACTTGTTCAAGTAGAGTCCTTGAGGACCCATGAAATATGGGCCATTACGAAAGATCAAATCTTTGTCATCTGTAGCATCAAAGACAAAAACATAGTAACCTCTTTCGACAAAATGACTTCAGATATCCTCATGAACTAACGGCCTCCAGTTCCTCTGCACCCAGCCATCAATGGCCTTTGGAGAAGGCCAAAGACTAATAAATTGAACGAACAGCAGGTCCGGTCAGTAGGAAGCTCCACCGAAGGGATATCTACTTTCTTGACAAATTTATGAGAAGGGCCTCCTTTCCTCTTTCCACAGGAAGCAATCAGCCTCTTGAAGGCTTCAAGGTCAGGAGGAAGAGGAGGAATCTCATCAGAATTCATAAGTTTTGATCCCATACCAGGCTTCAAGCCAGCCTGCTAAGAATTACAACCAAGATTCCGGAAGTCTCCTAGAAAGACAACACCTGAAGGAGTCGAGCCGATGCAAACAATCTAGCCTCCACGAAGCCTGCACAAACTACAAAACCCTACAAAGGAAAGGAGAACGAACTCAAAAACGAACCACGGTCTTCAAGCTGCGATTCAGCCAATGCCAGAAGCAAAACCTTCGGGAAGAGACTTCAACGATCTTGAGAACAGAGGGTTGAAGGAAAATTTCTTGGAGCCACCTTGGACAGTAGCTCCAATAAGAGTCGGATGAGTAATCTCCAAGCAAAGGGATGAGATCCCAGAGGGCCAATGGGCACCTTCAGTAACCAAACCACCAATGAACCAAAGAACAGAACGACCAAGAAGAGCCTCACGACCTTAAAAAATTTCAATGTGTTCTTGGAGCGAAATTTTAATAAGATTACGCAGAAACCACTTACTTCACCTCCTTCACTATATTGACTCTTTTTTTTAAACAATATAGATATATAGTATAAATTTCTTTTATCTCTGAATTAATTAAGAGAGTAGTCTAAACAATAGATGATTTTGACCTCTTTTCTTGCTATTTTATCGATCAATTTTGTCCAATAGTCGGTTGGAGTTGTAGATATAAGTTGTTGAAATTATACAATCTAGGTGCAACGGGAGTATTTGAGGGCACTAGTTCCATTTCTGCAATAAAAATGAATTTTGAAAAATGAAAAATGATGATTTGGCAAAAGATTACATTGTTGGATTGTATCAATTATTGCCAAAACAGTCCAAATCTTCATTTGTTTAAGCTACTTAATTAAGTATTAATAGGATAAACAAGAGCGACATGCGGCTTAGTCCCTACCACACACACATATATAGTTGCACAGTATATATATTATAATATCAAAAAAGACAAAATTAGAGTGATGTTTCATCTGACATCATGGTGTCCTAAGAAGGTGGAACCATCATCCCAACCAAGCAAAAATACAAGCAGTTCTGTTAAGTTCAAAGAAAGAGATGGTTGTCCAAACAAAGGGAAAACATGCTTAGTAGTAGCTAACAAACATAGAGTTTTGATACATTATCCATGAACTATAATGCCTACGGGCTAGAAGCCTATCTAAAACAAAAAACCAAAAAAACTGAAAGACACGGGAATTTTCTAAAGAAAAGGAGCTTCTTTTAGCGAGAGTGCGCACCATGAGAAGAGTCGGCGTGCTCTTCGATGATTGGACAAGCCTTGTATTCCAGGTTCGAGGACTTTGTTTCTAGAAGCTTCACCGGCAGCAGCTCTCTCTTTCTTGGCATGACCAGGTCCTCCAGATCTAGTCGTTGTCGCTTCTTTGCCGAACCAGTAGCAGGTTCAGTGGGCATTGAAGCATCCAAGCGTCCATCAATGGCAGAGTATGGGGGATTGCTACTTTGACCCACATGCTCAAGTTGCTCCATTTAAACTCTATTTGAAACACCTTCAATTACATTTTTCCTCAGCAAGGCAAGCCTCTGTGCTCCCGCTGCTTCTAAGCGTTTGTCGAACAGGTCTTGCCCCCAAACAAAGTTATCCTCGAGATTGTTCAAGCCATCCACAATTTGCTCCATGGTAATCCGCATTTCCAAGGATATGGCTTTGTAGTTCATCCACTTAACTTGGACACCATCCATCATGAGGCTCGTCATGTTCTTAACAACCCAGTAATGGATTATCTTACCAGCAGTACGCGTTGAGGCCAACTGATGGGTTACTATGCCAGCCTCCTAGTCATCGATCAGACCACGAACCGAGGATGGAATTGAATTCACATATTTGCTACCACCAGACCCCTTGCGACCTGAGGCCCCTCGACTGCTACTTCCTCTCCTGGGCTTGCCCCTCTTACGTGTAGCCATATCTTCCTTAACAACTCTCCTAATACACTTATAGAAGGAAGACCTCTAGAAATATGAACAGAAAACCAAGATCATAAATTTTGGCTCCATTCCAAATTCTCCCTATGCATAAACTCCCCCCACCACATGTGAGAACTATCTCGCCAAACTCCAACCATCAATGCACTCTGTCCTACGTTCCATTCTTTCTCGAGCATGAAGAGTTGTTAACCTGAGAGCCATTAAACTCACACTACGCATTGCACTAACCTTATTAACTCATTGTTGTCCTCCCATCTACACGTTGATGCATGGGCTATATCTGACTTGATCCCCACATGCTAGCATGTGGTTTTCACCCTTATCCAAGGAAAATACAAAAAATATAATAATTATAAATAAAATAATATTAAATTTAATTTAATTGAAATATACAATATGCAATAATTAATAATGCTAATCATGTTAACAAAGTAATAAAATTAATATTGACTTAAAAAAAGAAATAAATAACATAATTGTTAAATATTAATTTCCACGTGTAATGTATAAATTAATATTATATTTAACAACAAATATTAATATTATGCTATGAATAAAATTAATATTAATTAATGTATTTAACAATTTTTATTATTTTTTACTATAACATAGGAGTAGATTATATAGAGGGCGGTAAACCAGCTACCGCATGCTTTGACAGAGGTACAAAGAGCCTTAGCTTAGTTGGAGAATAAGTCAAAAAGAATCTAGGATCCAATGCTTCCAACGGACATAAAACATAGCTTAAAGAGAGGGGGAACGATAACATCAAGAAGGCAAACTGCATGACACAGAAAATACAGACATTCTTCAGACTGTTGTTCATTTGCCCATTTTAGTTTGCAGATTTGCAATAGCGGATTCCAGAGCATTTATACGGTTACCAAAATTTCCATGGACATTTGCATTGTCCTTGAAATTTGTTTGAGTTTCTTCCTTGAAAATTTCCAGCTTCTCATTTGACTCTTCATGATCTGCTCTTAGTTTTCTGAGGTCCTCATTGATGAGATTCCAAGCTGTCTCCCTTGCCTGGTTGGACTCTTTCAGTAATTTGTCTTGTTGATCAAGCCGTGCTCTGAGCCTTCCCAATGAAGTTTCCAAAGATTCGAACTTTTCTTCAACTGTGGAACCCGTTTCTGAAGAGGAAGCCATATCTATCGGCAAGAAAGGAGAAATCCGACCAGAATTAGATCGTGGGACGGAATGCAGATGCTTCAAGCAAACTAGCAGTGGCTTTCCACTTTGTAAAACCTCCTCTGTGAGATCAGCTTCGTTTCTGGAGAGGGTGAAGAGAAAGATTTCAATAAATAACAGTCGGCGTGGGAGAGTAGTCACGGGACTTCCTCCTTCTGCGATTTGGTTAGATCTCCTGGCAGAGAGATGAGAAAAACGAGTTTCAGACCGATTCTTTAAGCGATTTGGGATCATAGTCCTGTCAGTAAGTGAAAACAACCAAGGAACAACTCTCATCCTTTTGCGATTTGGCATATCAAGCCTGTCAGTGAAAGTGGAGGAACGTGGGGCACGATTTCCTGGCATGGCAGGGGAGCACGCTATCAAATGAAGGATAAACTGCAGAATTTAAGGAATGTCACATCTGTCTTCAACTCCATCATTAACTAAGACCCCTCTTCCCAGGAGAGTCCCTTGGTTTGCTGCTTTGTCAGCCAGCGAGTTTAGGGCCCTTAGCACATGATAAAAACTTATAGAATGAAACTGTTTGCTTAAGTGGCGGATTTTATGATAAATTTGGGCCAACCTGAGGTGTGTAGGTCGTTTCTTCCGGTTTAGAGCAAGAATCAGCATTCTAGAGTCCCCAAAGACTAACAACGTGGTGATTCTCTTGTTCAAGGCAATTTTTAGACCATGCAGAAGTCCACAAAATTCGACGGTATTGTTAGATTCAATACCAAGGCCCCAAGAGTAGCTACTGTTCATATCTCCATTGGCCAAGCTTATCATTCCCCTGCAACCAGCTTGGCCTGGATTGCCCTTTGCAGCACCGTCGAAGAAGAGACAGTGGGTATTCAGCGAAGACTTGCATCTGAAAAAATTTGTTTCCTCAAGCCTGATTTCCCAATGGGTTGGTTGAGGCAGAGTAGGACAGGGTCTATTCTGCAGGTTGGATATAATCAAGCTAAGCCAATTCGATTCTTCAGGCAGTAGGCAGATAGTATCATTCAGATTGTGCTCCAGAACTTCCCCAAGAATTGCTCTGGCTTGGGCGGCAATTTTATCAGGCTGATTTTCATGATCTCTAAAAATACGGTTGTTTCTTTCAATCCACAACTTCCAGCTAATGGCTTTTGGGAACCAGTTCCAGGATGTTCGGAGAAGAGGCTTCTTGGACAGTTGAAAAGGCGACAGATTCATCCACTTTGAGAGCATCCCTTGAATAGTTTCTGGTTGCTTTATTCCCGGATTTAGTCTCAAAGCTTTTGTCCACACCTTTTTGGAGAATTGACAGCCCAAAATTATGTGATCAGCAGTTTCTTCCTCACTTTTGCAGAGAGGGTAGCGGGTAGGGCCTTCCATACCACGTTTCTTTAGATTTTCCCCTGACAAAATGCTCTTGTGGGCCAGAGTCCAACAAAAAAAGTCAATTTTTGGAATGAAGGGCTTGGACCATAGATACTTCCAGACCACTGGATTGGGGGTAACTGAAGGGATAGCTTGACTGATCTTGTAGCCTTCTGAAGTTGAGTAATTCCCTGATAAATTTCCCCATCCTCTTCTATCTCTAAGGTTTTTTTTTAATCGGAGCCTTGCCTTGGAGGAGGCTAGTGAAAATTTCAGCTTCTTTTGTAAGATCAGGGGGGGGGTCACCAAGAGCCCAGCCTATCCAGAGGTTGTCATCCCAAACTGATATGTCCCAGAGCGTGGTGACTCCTTTATCCAAGAGCCAAATCTTGATATTGGTAACATCCGAGCAAGACCCCAGAGGACGATCCCCAAGGATTGAGTCATCCCACACTTTAATTTTCTTCCCATTCCCCGGAATCCAGTAAAGGTTCTGTTTGAACATATCCAGCACTTCAATACAAAGTTTATAAACAGGAGAACCTTTTCTGCTTGGAGGTTGCATGTCCAGGCATCTCTTCTTTGATCCAGGAAAATATTTTTTGCGGAGATCTTTCTTACTCCAGCTATCTTTCCCGGTGATCATTTGCCATAGCAGCTTTGCTCCTAGAGCTAGATTTTGGTTATGTAAACTCCGAATTTGAAGCCCTCCTTCATCTCTTGGCTTTTTGATCTTATCCCAGCTTACTAGGTGGAGTTTTTTTGCATTCCCTTTGCCCCCTTCCCAAATGAATTTCTTGAGAAGTCCTTCTATCTTTCGAATTGCTGAACTTGGAGCGAGCAAGATCGAGGATTGATAAATTGGCATGCTGTTGAGAACTGCTTTTATAAGAGTTGTCTTCCCTGCTAGATTGAGCCAGTTTGCATTCCATCTTTGGATTTTGTCTTTGATTTTGTCTATAGTGGGATCCCAATAAGCTGGTTTGAAATTGACTTTGCAGATGGGTATGCCCATGTAAAGGAAATTGTCCCAATTCATAGTGCCTTCCATTCCAAGTGCTCTTACAATTTCCCCTAGCTCTCTTGCTGAGCACTTCCAGCAGAAAATTTTACTTTTCTGAAAATTTATTTTGCTGCCGGATACCTTTTTGTATATGTCTAGCTCATGTTTAAAATGTTCAGCTGATTGTGGGTTTGCTCCCCCTAGCAACAGAGTGTCATCAGCAAATTGAGCGTGGTTTATGTCACGAACATTGTTTGATATTCTTAGACCTGGCAGCGTGTGGATGTCCTGACTGAGATTGAGTTGAAACCTGAGCACTGATGCTTGAATGGCATAGAGAAGAGGGGACAGCGGGCAACCCTGTCTTAGGCCTCTGTAGGCTTTGAAGAAATTTGTTGGCCTACCGTTAACTAGTGGGGCTATCCATGGATCACCCACGCAGCCTTTGATCCAGCTTATAAATGCTTGTGAGAAGCCAAATTTTGTCATAACAGTAAACATAAAATCATGTCTTACACGATCAAAAGCATTAGCTAAATCAAGTTTAATGGCCATACCTTTTTCGTTGCGCTGAAAGCTGGAATGGATTGCTTCTTGGACAAGAATGATGTTGTCAAGAATTTTCCTGCCTTTGATGAATCCACCTTGGTTTTCAGGAATAATCCTTGGCAGAATTCTTTTTAGTCTGGTGGCTATAATCTTGGTGATAATCTTGTATCCTGTGTTACACAAAGAGATCGGCCTGAATCTATTGAAGGAGTTGGCTCCTTTTTCTTTTGGGATCAGAGCAAGGAAGGAGGGTTTGGTGCTGCCACCTAGTTTGTTGACCTTTTGCGAATACTGGATCATTTTTAAGAGATCATACTTAATGATTGACCAGCAGCCTGTGAAGAATCTAGTAGTGAAGCCGTCCGGACCCGGGGCGCTATCCAGCTTCATGAGCTCGAGGACATCTTTTAGCTCATTCATAGTGACAGGGGAGGTTAGGGAGTTATTCTCCTTAGGATTGATAAGCTGAGGAATGAGGTCGAAAGGGTGGGCGAGGGTGTCAAGCGGGTCCTCTATGGGAGCTATGAATAGCTCTTTAAAAGTATCCTCAGCAGCCTTCTTTATGCCCTCAAAGTCATTGATCAGCTGTCCTTGATAAATTATTTCAGTGACCGCTTTGTAGTTCTTTCTGGCTTCAGCTTGCTTGTGGAAATAATTAGTGTTTTTGTCCCCACTTAGAAGCCAGAGATTGCGGGATTTTTGCCTCCAATATTCTTCTTCCGGCCTACAGGCTGAATGGAAAACTTTCTGCAGGTTCTCTTCCGTTCTTAGGTGGCATTCCGAGATGTGGTTGGAGTCCATGAAAGTTTGGTGAGCTTCCAGCTCTGCTTGAGCCACTTTCCTTTTTGAGGCGGGGGAAGTAATGCATCTTGCCCAATCTTTCAAGTCAAGTTTTAGCTTCTTAATTTTTGCTTTCCAGATGAATGAAGGAGATCCTTTTGTTTGAGTTGCCCAGGAGTCAGCAACTACTTGCATAAAGTCCGCCTGCTGGAACCAGAGAGGGCTGAAACGGAAGGGTATCGGGCCAAGGTTTTGCTCAGTGGTCAACTCAAGAAGGATGGGCTTATGGTCTGAGGTGCAGTGAGGAAGGATTTTGGAAGAGGCTAGGAGGCATAAGGAGAGAAAGGATGAATGGACAAGGAACCTATCAAGCCTAGCTGCAACATGGTCGGGACCACTTCGCTTGTTTGTCCAAGTAAACTTTACTTTGACAGGTTTAATGTCAATCAGATCCCAACCAAGAATTAAGTCTTCCACCCATTCCCTCGATGGATGTCTAACCGGCGTTCCACCTTTCTTTTCACTGGCAGCCAGAGTGACATTCAAATCACCTGCTACTATGATATTTTCTATTAAGAAAGGAATCAAGCGTATTCCAGCAGTCTTTTTTTTCAGAATAAACAGCAGGGACATAGAGATTGAAAAGACTTACAATTTGACCAGAGGATTTGTGGATGAGTTTTGTGAAAACCCAATGCAGTGTTCGATTCTCATCTTCAATTTCATACAGGCTAGCATCCCAAAAGGTGGCAATGCCTCCAGATGCGCCTTTGGAGTTGTTGCCTATACCAGGCCCTTTTTTCCAGAACTTATTTCCAGCTTGGAGGGTAGTCGTTTCCTCCATTTTTGTTTCCTGGACTAGCAGAATCTCCGGCTTATGGATACGAACCAAGTCTTTCATTGCTTCTTCTTTTAGAGCTGATCCAAGGCCTCTGCAATTCCAGGAAATGTATCGCATTAATTACTTTGAGTGGGGATGGCCCCTTTTGGGGCTGGTGCTGTTCCTTTTTTGGATCTGGTGTTCATAATGCCTTTTAGGGTATTTTGTGATCCGTCTAGGATTCCTAGGTAAGTTGCTTCTTCTCTTTTCTTTTTCTTTGATTTCCTTCCTCTTGGATTTTTGATGGGGGTTGCATGCAGGCTGCTTGATGAGGAACCCTCGTCCGATTCTTCATCCGGATCTGTTTCTAATTGAGGGTCTGCGCTAGCTTCTTTGGGGGATCTAAGCGCCTCAGTAGCCATCAAAACTCCCGGATCCAGATTGGGTATTTCCCCAGGCTCCAGCGATTCTGCGTCCTCTCTGTTGGCTGGATGATTTCCTTTTGGATTGCTTTTATTGCTTTCAACGGTTGGTTCTTTCCCGGTTGGCTCGTTGATCTGCAGTGGTTCTTCATCATATGGAATGACCATTGGAGTGATATTTGTGCCTGCCTGGTTCGTTTTTGTTGAGCTGGCCGTATGATTTTGCATGCTCCCTTCAGCTTTTTTCCCATTACTTTTGCCAGTTGTTTTCCCTTTTTTAACCGTTTGCCATCCTTCTCCCTCTTCGAGAGCTTGATTTTTGGGACAATTTCTCTGGAAGTGACCATGTTCATGGCAGAGTCGGCATTTGAATGGTAATTGTTTGTAATCCAGTTTTGGTAGTGGTGCCATTCTCCAACTTTTAGTTTCACTGCCTCAGGCAGCCCTGCTTCGAGATCTACTTCTACACAAATTCTGGCACAGGAGTATTGACCCTTGTTTTTGGCTTTATCGATGTATCTCCCGAGAGCATTTCCAACTTTTTCAAGGGTTTGTATATTCCAGCAATGCACTGGTAGATTTGGGAGCCTAACCCACACTGGAACTTCTTTCGGCATATCCACTTCTGCATTGAAGTCAGGGGTCCATCTATTGAGATACAGACCCTGGGTACCCATGAAATACGGGCCATTTCTGAATATGAGATCTTGGTCTTCTTTTGCTATGAACTCGAAGATGAAGAACCCTCACCCAACAGGGTAGTAGGTTACACTGTTCTTGAGTTGAGGCCTCCAATTCCTTTGGATCCAGTCATCTGTTGTTCTAGTTGAAGGCCAAATCCCCATGAACTGGCCTACCAACCCTCGTTCTGCCAAAGCTAGCGCGATCTTCATTGGTTGTTCAGCTGGGAGGTCGATTTCAGGAACGGCATCCAGTTTTTTGATGAACTTCGGAATAGATGGGGCAACTAGTTTGAAGCCCGGGGATTTGAGTAACCGACGGAAGGCTTCAGCAGCAGATGAAGGAGCAGAGGGAGGGGAAAGCCCTCCCCCAGGCATAGCCATGAGACGCCCTTAGGCGTTAAACCCTATCAGCGCCGACATCACAACGCCCTCTCCTTGATCGCCTCCTCAGTTTGCCGTCCAGTCCTACCCTTCCCAAATTATTAACAATTATTATTATTCTCTGTGAAGGCAGCGATATACTAATCCGGAATTTTTATTGACTTACAATAATTTGTTTTTTACATAATTATAAAACTTTGCAATTTTGATCAAACTTAATATTCTTAAAATTAAAATATTTTTTTAATTTCAATAATCTCAAATTTTGTATTGGCTTAGTATATATTGGATGGGACTTAAATCCATGGAGGAATGGCATCCACTATCAAAATTTAAAACAAAAAAAAATTATTTATAAAAATAAAAATTAAAAAATTAAAAGCACCACATGTCATGTGTAGTACTAATACATTGCTACAGAGCTGACGTTTCCTCAACAAGTTTTGTCATTTTACTCGAGCATACGCAAGTAAAATTGGCTAATTGCATGGTGTTCCCTATGGTATATGTAATGTCCCTTTTTTAATTTTTTACCAAAATGCCCAATTTTCCAATTTTCCAATTTTTTTCACAATTTTGGCTCTTGACTAGTTTTAGTATCTTGGTCTCCAAATCAGCCCAATTGCTCCCAAATCTTCACAGAATGTGTATGAATGATATAATAATTTAATTATTATGTTCACAGATGTATTATGGCACTCCAATAAGTTCTTCAAGTCTGTACTAAATTCTAAACAAGATAGATGATTTTACCAGCAATTTTGGGCTCAAATCCCCCCCGAGGTAAGTGGTAGAAATGGCTTCCCAAGTGTGCAGAAACCCACTTGAATTCTTAAATTGAAGCAAGGGATGTGTAGAAGAAATTATCAGAGACTCAAATGCATAACCAGTCGACCTCCCATGGTTGTTATCACTTCTTTCAATCAGATATAAAAAACTAGTTTTGGACCCTTGGGGAAATGAGGTGTAATTTGCTCCAATTGCTATGAAATTCGACCTAATGGCCACAAATTATCAATTAATAAACATAAAACCCATAATATACTTTAATGGCAGTCCATTCATTCATAAATCATCAATAGTTTATACATCCATTTGAATCCATCAAGATTACAAGAGTTTACAACAAGGTAGTGGGGAAATGGCACTGTTTCTTCATTATTGAGCAATAATACATGAGATTTATTGACCTTTCAACCTGAGAGCTTTATGAAATTAAAGAGCATATAATTTACATAAGAATACAAAATACTAGATCAAGAGAATCTCCCTCAAAGAGATGAATAGCTCACCAAGTGCGCCTCACTCCATAGAGCTGAAATATGGTGAGAAAACTTGAGATGAAAGGAAGAACAAGTTGAGCTTGATTTGTCGACGAGCCGCTATAGTTTGCACCTGTAACTTATGACTCCATTGAAGCTCTTTGAAAGAGCTAAGTGGCCTCTCCAAACACCAACTAGGATGGAAATCTTTCACCCTCGAAATTGGCTAAGGCATGAACTAGTCATCCACTAGCTCTCTCTCTTCACAATAACAATTTTCACAAATGATCAAAAGGATATTCTCATGGATAATCCCTGCATTTTATAAACATTATTGGTCTTATAAGGTTCCAAATCCATCCATAAACCAAAGCCAAGTCGAATTGGTGTGGCTTCTCATGCTATGCCATGTGGCCTCTCTCTTCACCTTCTCTTCTCCCAAATTTGAGTAGGAGCATCTAGGCCTTCTCCAACTCCCATGAGCGCCCTCTAGGATGCTCTATTTAGGCCTAACATGTCAGATATGTTAGATGTCAGCCTTCATATCTGACTTGTGTCATAACTGTCATAGAATCTCCATCATTGGTGTCATAGATGACATAAATGTAAGGAGAATCTAGCCAAGTGTCCATGAAACTCCTATTTGGCTCTTCCTCTCTCCATGTAAGTTACAATTCATCCCAAATTTGACCTATGAAGTATATGGACAAGTATATTAACCTTATAATCCATCCAAAAACATTAGTCTTCCCATAGATTCGAGATTCCAAGAGGAGGATGCCATTTAACATAGGAATTCTAGCTTGAGTGGGCCCCATAGTCTCTATGTGTCTCCATTATCCATAGCCATTTCTTTTTTCACTTGCATTCATTTAATTAACTCTATTAAATAAATATTTATTCCTTCTAATGTCTAAGCACCATTTATTAGCTCCCTTATTAACTTACCCATGTTTCCACCCAACCTAGGGAACAAGTAGGATTGATAGAATTTTCGTGCTATGCAATTATTTAAAATGGGGACATTACAGTATACTCAAGGGGGATATTATACCATTACTTCATGTATTTAGCAATGTTGGACCAAAAATTCGACAAATGAATTGAAACTCTATTGACCACCGATCTGAGATAACTCTCGCAAGCAAGTTCCCCAACCGAGGGATCAATCCTATCCATTCCAGTCTATTCCAATTGGTCGAGTTTTAGAATGCTACATTCCATTTTCAGAGGGCAAATCCATTCAATTCAATAGTTCACAATCAACTATTATTCATGACTCAAACTGATTCAAAGACACAATATTTGAAACATTCTTGATATTTTTGGAGGAATTATCTCTTCACCGGCTCTATAACTTGTCTCTACAAGCTCACCACTTTGGATCTCCATGCTAACCACCTCACTGGCTCCATTGCTTCGTCTTTGGGGGAATTGTGTTCTTTGTAAACGTTGGATAGGAACAAGGGAAGCGTATTAAGAATGGCTAGCATTGTCGACAACCATTTGGGAATTCCACCCTTGATGTAGATGCTATCACATTTGAAAATTGTATCTCTTATCTGTTTCATTGAAAATTCAGCATATTTACTCAATGGTTCATATTTCCATGATTTATAAATTATTTTAACATGAGTGATTCAGTTTCGATTCCCATTCCTCACAAATTTATCTTTTCCTAACGGTTTAAGATATATAAGCTAACACAATTTATATTGATTATAAGATTACTATAATGTAAGATTAAGATTAAGATTAAGTTGCAACCTACTCTTATTTATTATGTTTTGAGATGCTAACCAATTAGAAAAATTCAAAATTGAACAACCTTTATTGTGTCTTCTAATATGCAATACAGATAGTAGAAAGATGGTAGTAGAAAGACCTTTATTGAGAGTTCGTAGTAGAAAGATGGTGTTGGGAAGGGACTTGGGACTGGAGCACGTGGTGGGCATGCCACTCATTGCATTGGTAGGAAAGTTCAGTTATAAAGCAAAGAACATGAATGATATTGTTGGTTGGGTAGAAGAGATGTGGAAACCTCTTTTTGGATACAACCCAAAGATTTCAATACTATCAAAAGGCTGGTATGGGTTTACCTTTAAGCTGTAAGAACATATTGCTATAGTTTTAGGAAGAACTTGGATTAAAGGTCATAGTAGTTTGATGTTAAAGTGTCGGAACTCAGAGTTTGATCCTTCCACGGAGACTATCAGATTTAGACAGATCTTCTACCTTACTTTTTGTTATCAATGTGGCACAAGTAGGCATTCGAAGTTGTTGGAAACCATTTTGGGAGGTTTCTACACATTGGTGAAGATGTATTGAAAGCAATATACAAGTGTATGGGGCATATGTTGGTGGAGATTGATGTAACAAAGGGTGTTTTTTGATGAGATTGAAATTGAATGGAGAGGGAGGACTTTCACTCATGTCCTCAACTATTGGGGGTTGTTGTTTAGGTGTGAGGAAGTTGGGAATATGTGGAGATCCCGTTAAACATCTAGCGCATGCTCAGTCAGCAATGAATCCTATGAATACTTTAGTGAAAGTTCGTTTGATGAGGCATATAGCTCGGAGGGGACTGTGTGTGGATGTCTTAGAAGTCAGACTAGTTCTGGTGTAGGTGTCCATAGCTCTTGGATTGAGCTCACTAGGTTAGCAGCCAACCTTTCCAGCTCCCTATTAGCCTGATAAACCCAACTGTGTTGGCTTGGCTGAGTTTGGTGTATCTTTAGCTACGTGTGAGCTTGCTAGTTTCCCCTTATTCCTTGAGGAATCATGCCCAGCTCAGGGGTGGCAGTTTTGCTGAGTGATTGATGAGCACACTAGCCTATGGTTGGGTGGAACGTTGCAACGACGTAGTTGGTTGCGAGACAAGCTTCTGTTAAAGATAAGTATCTCTTGTGTTTAAATCCTTGCAAATGTGTTTAATTTATAAATATGATGAACATGTTAACGTGTTGAATGAAATGTAAATGCTTCCTTTGTTTGATAGTAATTTATGCATCTGTGTATGTTTATTTCCAATGCATTTTATATCATATGTTCATGGGGCTTAGTTTCCCGAATTGTCAGCATTATAGTCGCATCCTCTCGCTGGTAGAAGGGTGGGGAATCGACAGTATGATGCTACTTTTGTCAATAGAAACAAGGACATGCTTGTTATCATTGGTAAGCTAAAGTGTTTGGACCCGATTGTTTGTGATTTTTTAGATTATGAAGAAATTGGATATATTTCAAGTAATTCCATTGTAGATAAAGTTATGGGAAATATTGAACCAGTTGTTGGGATGGAGGGATTTGGGGATGGCATACATGTTTCCTCAATTAATGATGTAGGGAAGACTATCAATTTAGGTACATGACCTATCCCTACATCACTTGGAACTATAATCACAAGGGATATCTATGACAGTATTAGAGCGGGGGGTGATAGGGGTGAAAACCCATTAGAGGATTAAGGGATTAAGGAGGACACAAAGACTATAGATAAAGATTTAGTGCATGAAGTGGTTGATAGGTCTAAGCTATTACTTGATATGCTAGGGGAGGGTGTATTGGAACCAACTAATTGTAAGATAGATAATTGTGGCTTGGCCCTAGGGGAAGTCACAAAACCCTATTATTGTGATACTGTTAAGAAAACTCCTGTTCCGACATATATAGGAAATATCCCTAAAATTGGATCAAATACTCAGCTATGGCTCTTTCAAAGAGGAAGATGGATTAGTTATTCCACTAGTTAAGAAAAGGCTATACATAGTCAACAAGCTATGATGGGAGGTAATCATAGTACCTATCTCCTTTGAAGACTACGAGCACTCACAAGAAAATATTCCTTTTTGACCTAGGAACTCTTGACAAAAAGGATTCGCAGGTTCCTTTGAATGCAAATTTAAGGGCTCTTAGAGTAAAAAAATCCCATGTCAGGCCTAACAATTATCATTATATCCTTAAATATTCATGGTGTAGGGGGGGATCCAAGAAACCCCCCTTAAGAGTATATTTACTTCTCTGAAGCTATGTGTAATTTTTTTATAGGAGACAATGGTCTCAAGAGAGAAAGCTAGAGATTTTTTTGCTCAAGTTTTTCTAGGATGGGAGATGGCAACTACTGACTCAATGGGGCTATATGGGGGCTTATTTTTGGCATGGAACCCTATGAGGGGTTGTTTTGTCCCTTTCAATACTGCGACGGGAATACTTTTATCTGGTAATTTTATATGTTTCGACATAAAATTAAATTTAATAAACTGCCATGGTGCTTATTCAGACAGGGAGAAAATCCAACACATTTTGTCAAAGTTTCAAATAGACAATCCAATATAAATTTGGATGTCCAACATTGCTCCATAGGTCAAAGTTCATGACCCAAAGATACATATCCCCAATGTACATGTCTAGTTTCCTGTAAATGAAAAAAAAGAGTTATATTACAATTAACCACGAAGTGATACTATCCTCGAAGTTAACATCAACACATTTTTCATTGGTTAATATAAAATGAGTTATATTACAATTAACCACAAAGTGATACTATCCTCGGCGTTAGCATCATCGATTTTGTTTTTTTATTTTTATTAATTGATGTTGATGAACCGAATAACGAGGTCATAAGGGCATAATTACTCGATACCTCGAGGGTTTTGAGGAACTGTAAAGTGACCTAAAACTATGAAACGTCCTAAAACAACCTAGAACTATTCTATCTGTGGAATTTCTATGTTGCCTGGAACTATATCATTCGTTGAATTTTCAATTCACTGGATTCCAGAGCAAACGAGTTTTATGTAATGTTCTATATAAATCGTATCCAATTCCTTACACTGAAGCCCATAAAAGTTCACAAGGTTGTCCAAAAGGCACATAAATTCAATTTTAGTTTATAATTTGTGACAACAAGAAAATATTACTCGAGAGATTTAATAGCCAAAGTTATTGTCAAATGCAATCCAATCATTCACCAATTACTCAAAATTAATATGTTGATATTTATCAAAAAATAACTTTTCAAAACTTCCTCAAAATTAATATGTTGATATTTATCAAAACATAGCTTTTCAAAACGCTAAAACTATTTAGAATCCCTATATAATTTACGTATATTATTTTATCTTCTTCGGAGTATCACATATTCAGTTTGTTAATAGTGTATCACTTCTTTCGAGGATCTATTGCATATTAAGAGACATCTCCATAACATGATATGCATTCCTTTCAATGGCCACTCAGGAGAACAACTTCTAACATTTCATTTCAATATACGTAGCCAAATTAGAAGAGAAAACTAAGGCTTCTTATTAAAAGATTAACCAGTTGGTTTGGTTAGGAAACATCCTTTCACCTTCATTTTTGCCTCTAGCTTGATAACATATTGTCGTGCTTTTGCAAGAGTACCAACAGTGAGAACAGTTTGGCCTTTGTTAGATCCATGACCAAGCCTACCCAGTAATGCTGCTAGGAAGGTTCCAAAGGCATTCTTTATAACATTATGTCTCAACACATTGGATTCTGGGTAAAAAGTCAGTATAGAGGATCTATTGGTGGTGCATAGTATTCTCCATGGATTCTCATTCCTCTAAAATTATGTCAGAATTGTTGTTGTACAGTGTAATCCCAAGTTGTACTAAAAAGGAGTTATGACCCAAAAATCTCATTACATCTGAGAGATTTATAGTTGGTGTGATGTTAGCTTGTTTGCAAGTTCTGAGGATTGGCTGAGTGGTCGAGCGAAAGAGATAGATACATACAACCATATGCGTACAAAAAAATCGGGAGCACCCCGATACGCTTACAAAACTCTTACATTTGTTCCAATAAAATACTTGTATCCTACCCAACTACTAGCCAACGAAAACACTAATATCCTAACCAACTACTAGCCAACCAAAACACTAATATCCTAACCAACTACTAGCCAATGAAAACACTAATATCTTAACCAACAAAAACAAGTTAATGATTTGTCAAAGAGTTCGATGCTACTAAATTTTCCAGGTTTTGAGCTGGCAAAAGCTTAGTACTCAAACATCCTTATTGTCCCTATAGTTTTGGAACTACTTAATTACAGAAATAAAAACGGAGCTATGTAGTTTGGGAACTACTTAATTACAGAAATAAAAACGGAGCTATGTAGTTTGGGAACTACTTAATTATAGAAATAAAAAATAAGCTATACATAGAGAAACACATCTTATTGCTTATGAAGTAGAAGATGAATTTGATGGAGCTAAGTGGCCTCTCCTCTCTGCCAAAACATCACTTCTTGCGATCTCATTGTTCTTTCAACCTTGTGCAAATAGGTTATGTTGTTCAACTTCCTTTGACTTGGCCTTATCAACACATTGTTTCTTTTCTACAATTTTATGGCGCTTCCTTTGCAATGTGAGGGGAGTCACCAATATCTAGATCTTAGGTGCCTTGCTACATTTTTTATGTAATAAACAACATACAATCACAATAAGTCATCCATAAAAGTTGAGGAATACGTGAGTGCAACTTTAGTGCCCTCTGTCATTGTGCCTAGCAGAAAGAAACATTGTCCTCGGTCATCCATGCCCAATAAAAAAAAGAAAACATAATTTTAAAAGATTCATAAACTTGATTTGATTACAAGAGCACAACTATAAGTGTTGACATACTTTCGCACATCGTCATCCTTTGTAAGGTTTAACAACTTCCTCGTCTTACATGCCCTCTTGGTCCCATCATCCTTGGCCTTTCAATGTTAGTGAGACCAGGAAGATCATGTTCACCTAACCAAGAAAAAAATCCAAGGATCATAGATTTCATTGATTTTAGAAAAACAAATAAAACCACGCTACATACCATATGATAGATAACTGCATTTCCTTTTTTTACAATAACTAAGTTCAGCATAGACATATCCTTTCTCATAACATTGTATCCTCTCATTGATTTAATTCTTCGCTATCCCTTACGCTTACTATACCCCAAAGGCAATGTGTACCTAAACATGTCAATAAAAGGAAGAAATGAACATATAGGCCCAATAACTAATATTGTCCCCATTTGATAATGTTGCAACACAATGCCACACCTACCTTTTCACACCTCTGTCTACATCACCATGTTGGAGTTTGTTTGAGTCCTTTAGGGGATCAATATGACCATCTAACTATGAGTTCAGGGCCCGAATGAAACTTTCCTTGAGCAACCGCTTCAACTTGCATCCATGCCCTTTTTAATGGCTATTCATGGTAACAATAAATAGATTGTTTGTCCCTCATAATCCTCTTAACTCACATGGGTTGCTTGTCCCACCCCACAAGTTGCAAAGCCAATATGGATAGAACTATAAGCTTAAAGCAATCGCGGATTGCGTTTAATATAGCTAGGGTTTAGATTGTTGAGTAGCAAAATCCCTCGATATCTTGATTGTAAGCCCAAATCTACCAACCTTCTCTAAATCGTCCGTCTAGCGTTCTTCAGCTTAAGCTCGCAGGGACCAGAATAATGACAGATGATTTACGTGTCATCCATCAGTAACAGGACCCAAACGATGACTAGACTGTTTTTACGCGTCTTCCATCAGTAATAGTACCACCAATGTAAGAAATGCAACATTTTAATAAAATTTGAAAATGCAGATGGGATGACAAATGTCAAATTGCTTTTAAATGTTTATAGGCAACTAATCCAAAAGTGCAGACAATGTCAAATCAATGAAATATTTACAAGAGTTGGTAAGAAATACAATGTACTGTGTTTTTCATTTTATTTTAAAGTATCGATTCAATGATAAAAAAAATGTCCAATCAATGGTTAATGTCTAATAAAAATCTAAAAAGCAAATAATAAAAAAATAATAAAAATTATAATTTTCTTGTTCACCTTAGTAAATTTAATGTTTTTCACTGCATTGATGTGCAAATAATACAAAAGAAGAACATTTAGTCTATGCCTACGACACACGCTAAAAAACAAGAACAAATTTTAATTACCAAACACTATTCAATAAACATTAAGGTGAACACGATTTAAAGTTATAAACACGATTTAAAAAAAAAATTAATGTGGTCTTTAACTTTTATGATTTTTATGATCTCCTCAATGATTATTACATTAAGAGTTACCATGGTTCTATGATATTTTTCAAGTAATTATTTAAAAACGATGACTTTAAATGCTACCATTACCATTATAATAACATAAATTACATTAATAAACATCTCTAATAGAAAAAAGTAAACATATTATAAAAATTATGAAACACAATGAACCATCCACTTACATACTTCATTTGTGTAGTTAACAAACAATTTTAAAAATCAAATGCGAGGTAAATGATGAATTGCAATATCGACATCAAAATAGGACTACAAATGCACACCCCCAAATGGGGTGCTAGTTGGAATATGACATGTTGTTAATGAGGATGGGATGTGATCCGGAAACAAGATCTTTGCTACTCTATGACGTTAACATGAATTGCATAAAGAGCATGAATGAAGCTCACAAATTCACAAGAAGAGAACCAAACAGCATAGACAACACACACATAAAGACAACAAGTTGATAACAGAGTTCGTCCAGGATGGACTACGTCTCCGGGCCTGCTTCTCAATAGGAGGGCCGATCTATAATCTCAGCATGAAGCAAAATACATGGCAATGATACAATGATACCTTGGCGACAATGTTCAGGAAGAGAACCGCTGCCCAAAACACAACAAGACTGCTTCCAGCAACTCCGAAGCCTGAAGACGGTTTAGAACGAGTATAAACACTCGTACCTTCCTCCTGCAGAGCTACGCAATCTCCATTCTCTCCTTTAGCTACAAAGTCTCCACTCCAAGGCATGAGTGGGAAATGGCAAATGAATGGGTTTATATAGGTTGGCTTGCCCTTCTTCACATGACTCTCATGGATTCATTTGGTTGCAACTAATTTGCCTATCTTGGCCTTGGTTACAACTTCCCTAAGTTGGTTTTCATGTGGTTGGGCTTTTAAGAACATAAACCAAAAAATGTGGTTCATGCCCACATATCCATGGGTTTTCACATTTAGTTACTTCCCCATAATGACATTTACAAAATCCAACAATAATCCATTACATACCAAAATCCTTCTTTTAAATAGCATGTTGGTTTTTTCAACCATAAACCAACTTGTTACAACTTCTTTACAAATATGGCATGTTTGTTTTTGGTTACAACCATGCATTAACTTCATAACCACTCAAGGAATAAAATAAATGAGTAATATGTGAGTAATTTTTCCACTCACTTCAAATATTAATCATTTTACAATTTCTCATGAATAAATGCATGAATGTCCTAAAACTCATTTTAAGCACAAATGCATGCATGCTAGTCATCATGCCACTTCATCATGCCATGTCACCATGCCACATCAGCATGCCATGTCAGCATGCCATGTCATCATGCCACATCAGCATGCCATGTAGCATGCCATGTCATCATGCCACATGTCACCTTGTGATTGGTCCATACTGTATGGATACCATGTGTCATCCTCTGAGTGGTGCCACATCATCATGTTTGTACAGTACGGATGCCACGTGTCACCTTGTCAGTGGTGCCACGTGGCACCTCTTTTTGCCAAATTTCCCTGTTGACCTTATAGAACAAAACGCGATAACTTTCTCATACGGAGTCCGTTTGAGGTGAAACGAACGCCGTTGGAATCGTCTCGACGAGCCCTTCTATCTAGTGCTAGTTTTGCTGAGA
>LPNX011144852.1:535052-557893 GCA_001517045.1 Pseudotsuga menziesii | reverse complement strand
TATATATATATATGTATATATATATATGTATATATATATATATATGTATGTATATATATATATATGTATGTATATATATATGTATGTATGTATATATATATATATGTATATATATATACTTTGTCTGTCATAAATGGTGGGGGAGGGAGGCAACCGAGAATTGGTGGAGTTTGGGTGCTAAACCGAATGAAAGAGCCATGATTACAATGGCATCTGTTGGGCACCATGAGATAGAAGATAGGGTCGATTGTGGGGGAGTTGTGTGAGTTGTTGGAGGTTAGATCAAGTTTTGGGTGGAAAGGGATCATCAACCTCCTCCACAAACGTCAGTGACAAGAAATAAATAGAGGGTGTATTCGATATCCAGATCTCAAACAGAGGAGAGAAGGCTTAGGTAACTATGACCATGAGGAGTGTAATCCGGTCTGCATGCAATGAAATTAGGGGGAAATATAAAGGAATGAAGCGCTGCCACAGAGCTTCGCCGAGATCCATCAATTCATATTCCATTCATCCTCTTACAAGGAAATGCTAATCGCACACCTGAAGACGTCATTTTCACGAATCCCTTGCTATGGCAACTGATTGAAGATTCCAGATTGGTCATCCGATAAACGAATCAGATATTTCCAAATTTTCAGGCATGTAGACTGCCATTACTTTAAATAAATTCTAGATCTATATATATGATATTCTAGAATAAGAAATGATCTATACATACATTGAGAGTAATTTCTGAATTGCATGCAAATATTAGTGTGTTCCTGATTGTTGTTAACTGTACAAAAGTATCCATAGTGCACACCACATACTCACACTACTATATATGGCTCAAAAGTCCCACGAAAGTTTTCCACGAAAAAGTTAAAATCAAATTTTTCGTGGAAAAACAGTTTAAAATTTTGGAAAAAAATGAAAATGTCCTCGACGATCATCGCTATAGAGATGCATAGTCCATAACATCTCTATAGCGATGAACGTTCATCGCTATAGCGATGGACGTTCATCAACAAAGATGCACATAGTGGCTTTGCATGCTTTTTGGTGAGGATAAGCATGTTGACTTTGTATTAGAGGGAGAGATGACGAATTTGAGAATAGTGCCCATACACCCTTTCTCACCTAAAAGATCTATCAACATAATTAATACTTTCAAATATAAATAATTTTAAATATAAAGAAATTAATAATTCCATAAGATCCCACCACGACTTTGACGTGATTTAATTTTTAATATCAATAATTGCTCAATTATAACTAGCAATTGCCCCCAAAAGGTGCAATAATACGCCAATAGATTGTTGTTGGATGGTGAAATTGTGAAAAGGGTAAACTAAAATAGAATTGGTGTTTTAGGGGAAAAAAACCCAAAAAAGGTGCATGGACTAAGGTTTTGCAATAATTTAGAGTTGGCCTTCTCCCTAAGTACCATCACAAATAGATTACCACTCTTGCAAGGAAGTCCAAGGAAGGGTCAACTTTTAAAATCCCTTCTAGGATATCACAAATAGGCACTCGAATATTAAATGTAGACAAAGTTAGCCACAAACTGAATGTAATAAGTGTTTTCGTGCAGTTATGTCACCCAAATCTTGCAAAACCTCTTTCTAACAAGAGAGTATTTCTATGAAATGCTTAGTCTTTCTAAATTGCTAATCATCAAGAAAAAGTAAAAGGAAATCAACATATCGATTCACTACTTTTGATTATGTTGCATATTTTCCCAACAATTTAGAAATAAATTAGCTCACACTTCCCAAGTTTTTGTAATGCTTTTCCTCTTATTCTCCTAGGGGAATATTATCTTGATCTTCATGTGCTTCAAATTTAGAAGATTCTCAACCAAACTCAAAATTGTTGAAACCATGGCTCCCAAAACAATTTTAACAAGCATGATTGACAAAATATTGGGGACACGCGATTTCTCTCTCTAGAGAAATGAAGCAAGCTTTAAATAGTTGCTTATTTCCAGAAAACAAGTGAACGCTGAGCTAGGTGTTTCACTAATCCTATCTTATCTTATGTATTCTTCTTCCAAATGTTGCATACCTTTGACATTGGCCCAAATTTTGAACAATGTCGACTAGCGTTATGCCAGAGAATTCATTTTAAAACTTACTGAGATGAATAGATCACAAGGTTGGTATTTTATCCTGGATGTTCTTTAGCGTCTTTTACATCTTAATCAATCTCATTATTTCTTATGTAATATAGCTTTATTTTCCTTCATTTGTATAGTTATCACAAGACCATGATAGGCCAATTAATTCTAATATCCTACCTTGATCAGCATTGAGTGCTTTTTGCTTTTAGCATTCTTATCTTTTTGTGTACATGTACTTTACTTCTTATGCTTCCTTTTTTGCTTTGTTAGCAATCTGATTAGCTCTCAGTTATGAGTTTTTTTATTTTTATTTTGGCATCATTCCAAGAGTTGATATTCCACTCCCACATTGCACTTTAATTTCCTGAATGTACTTCTCAATTTTTCAGTCCTATTGACCTATTTTTGTGGTCATTTGTTGAACACAATAAAATAATCTTATCTCATCATTTATATACTTGTTTAACTCTTTCTCACATCTGTAGGTTTCTGACTTGGTTCTTGTACAAGTGCTTTGCACCTTCTTATGTATTCACAGTTAGATCTAATATGGGATCTCCTCCTGAAAATGATATAACATTTTCAGTTCTAGGTTACAGTGATACAGGGATAACCACACAATAGAAGCATGCAGATGAATTTGTTACAGGGATACATTTTAAAGTTGAATATATTCATATACTTTATGATGTTATTTACTATTTACTATTTAGTGATTCTGTTTATTTTAGATATATACATTTTTTAATATGCTTTAGGCACTTTATAGAAGTTCAATTTTAATTTGAGTGATAAATCTGTATTCACATTGGCTATACTTTTGAGTCCCTTAACCAACTTTGTGATCATTCATTGGTGATTCGACATTAGTAAATTATCTTTTCTTTTCTTATCTCATCTAAATTTAGATATAGATGCATGTAAGCCTACTCAAAGCATTAGTCTCAATTGTGGAGAATCACAAGGCATTTGCAGTTGCCTACCTTAATTCTAGTTGGTTGTGCTTTTGCTAAATACATGATTAACTTCCTGACTGTTGCTCTGAAAACAAGGTGGTTAATTTTATGATATTAAGTATTTCAATATACTGAAGTCTATTTTAAGCCGGGAAAAGTAATGCATGTATTTTAATTCATCTATGTATCTTAATGAGAATGCACAAGTGAACCGCAAGGTTTTTGTGTGCATTTTGTAGTTTTCCTCCATGCAATGAAATCAAACCTGCACTCTCTACATTGATTCCCGGTAGAGTTCCTCTTTAAACTGGGTATCCTTGGGGTATAAAATTTTGCTTAGCTACCTCTAACAATGGTCCAGGTGAAACCTTTTCTTGTGGGTCATTCTGGTGTCTGGTAGTGCATTGAACACAGTCTAAGTATGAATGCAGCAGGACAAACTTAGTAATGGAATATTTTTTTTCTGAGAAACTTGACTGCAAGAATGTAATAGTCCTATGCGTAACATATTTTTTTGTCAAATTCCAATGCAAAGTATGATTTTGACAAATGGGGTGCACTATGCCATAAAGATGTCTCATTTCCTACATTGTCATCAATTTAAACCTTGATAGAATGCAGTCAACTTGTAGTTGTTTAGCTCATTCCACAGACTTTAACTCATTGACTAACCATGTGACAAAATTTGAACAATATCAACTAGGGTTATGCCATAAATTTTGTTTTAAAACTTAAACTGAGATGAATAGCTATGCTCTTCAGTGTCTTTTACACTATGTTTTATTGGTTCTGGGGATGGGGGGGGCAGGGAAACAGTGGGAACGGGAGGACGAGTCCCTAGGATGACTAGAGCACACCCCCAATTTTTCAGGGGATAGAAGGTTGGGGACAACAATTATATATATACTTTAAAAAGTTAGAATTCACCATAAACATTTGTATTTTCTTTTAAGAACATTAGTCTATACTATATATTATATTGCACGTTCCTCACACTTGATAGTTCTGAAAAATCTTAGGCAAATAAGAAAAGGGTCGAGTGAAATTCCATTATTGGCACTTAAACATGAGCAAAATACAGTTTATCTTTAGGAAACTTAATGTGTAACTATTTTCAATCTTCAATAAGGTCCATGAAGGGTCTATGAGAAGAATTCTTGTCTGTATATAACAACTTTTTTATATTTCTTGTTTATGATGATTATCTGCAATAAGGTCCTTTTGCAATATGATGATTATCTAGAATAAGGTCCATGAAGGGTCTATGAGAAGAATGCTTGTCTGTATATAACAAATTTTCTTATATTTCTTGTTTATGATGATTAGATTAAAAGGCATTCCCTTCTCAATAGATTCTGTAGATTTTTACAGCTTTCTTGAAAACCAATACAAAACACTACGAGATATAAATGCTTGCATTCTGTAAAGATATTAGATTCATATTTTAGATTAAGTAGGATATTGAATAGGAATTTATTCAAATGTTTAGTACCCATTCTAAGTCTTTACTATCCAATTGTTTTCATAGTGCATGAGGTTCGGTTGGGGGAAGAGTTGGACATGAATAACTCCTAGACACCTATGTACAATATGTAAAAGCTAACATGACCCTAAAAATGAGAAATACAAGAGCAAGACCTAGAAGGATCATACATTTGAGTTGTTTCATTTCTTGGTTTGTAACTTTGTTGACATGGAGTCTCTGTTGCTTGTAATGATGTTGCTGAAAACACAATAGTTAAATCACCAGAAACCCAAACCAAAATCTATCGTACACAAACCATATATTTTGAGTTATAACTTGTATAGATTCAGATTCAAATTTAGAATAATACGAAAAATATGGATGGGATAAATGATCATATTGTCCAATCATAAATTTCCATTTCCAAAACTAAATATGCATGCCTAAAACATCACCAAAATCTACTAGGGACATCTCTGAAATCTACTTGGAATGTCTTCAAAATCTACCTGGAAGTTCCCGAAATCTGATGTTTTGTGTGTGGCTAGAAAGTTCTCAAATCCTTGATGAATTTCTTGGTAAGTTGGGGATGTTTCCTAGGGGTCCCCAAGTCCCCGAAACCAGTGCTACTTGGGAGCGGGAGCAAGAGTGAAAAGCGAAAATTTCAAAAGCTTATGGTTTGAAAGCATTTCAGAAGCGTTATATATATATATATATATATACATATATATTCATATTTGATGCATATATGTCAACAAATGCATTTAGAATGTTGAATTAGTTAAGGAAAGCATAAAAACATGAAAGAAACCATAATACCATATAACATCATTCATTAATCATCAGCCATCTTGTATTTGTCAACCATAGGTCCAATATCCATAACATCAACCTTAAAGCTTGAAATTTTCAATATATAAATAGGCTATAAACTAGGGATTCTTCAAAAACTATTTTTGAGGCCACCAATAGATTGAAGGGTTTTCAAGTGTTTGCAAGGCCGTTGTGGGTTCTGTACTTCTAGAATCAGTTGGTAATTACATGTTGATGCTTGCCTCTCATTAGATTAGGATCCACCGGGCTATATATACGGATTTTTATCCTATGGTCATACCAAACCGATAGTTGAGTATACTAGCAATATTATCGATAGGTTTGTAACTTGCACCATAATAGTACCGACTATGCTTCAACTTCAACCTGTACTCATTTTTATTTTTGTAAAAAATAGGGTTAGGTGTTGCACAGGATTAAACACCTAATAACCTAATGTCTGGGGTTACCAACATACTCAATCAACTTGCAGACAATTGACTCTAGAGTGCAGTAAAGGAAATAGGAGGATGAGAAAGACTTACTCGATTAACGAAGGTCGATCCTTGCTAGTCCTCTTTCGTTCTGCTTCACCTTCAAAGTCTTCAAGGTTGTTCTTCTTTCACCTATCAAGAGCCAATCTTCCAGATACAAGATGATTCATATATATATAAGAAGGTTAGATAAATCATATACAGTACTAAAACATAAACATTTATCAGACCACGATACATGAAACACATATGGAAGAAGGATTCTCTTTATTATCAACAATGGAAAGAGTTCAGATTACAACCCAACGCCTGAGACAAGGACTCCTCTGCAACCAAAGGATTCTGAGTTCCACTGCTCCAAAGACTTTTGTATACAATCCACCAGCATAATTTTTCTCTCCAAAAGTATCTCACAAACACCCTCCCCAAGGCCTGTATTTATATGGAGGAAATAAGGCGGTTTCGAAGGTTGAAGGAGGTTGAGACAGTTAAGATAATTAAGATAACAATGCTTAACTAATCTCAGATCAGTGCGTGTTTTTATGTTTAACTGTTTAGGGACATATTCGCGGGTGTGTAGAAGGACAACCCGCGAATGATTCGCGACTTGCTATAAGGACAACTCGCGAATACATCCATTTGTGACTTGCTATAAGGGACACTCACAAATGACTCACGAGTTGCATAAAAGGAGAGTCGCGAATACAAGTCAACATAGTAAAATGGCAAAGTAATCAACTGGATGGAGGAAGTATGTATTATGCCATAAGCCAATCTATAGTGTTTTGGGAAAACCTCTATCCATAAATGTCCTTTTGTGTGCCAACATGAGGGATGTCAGCACTCGGACGGAGAGGTTCCATTCAGGTGTATAACAGATGCCCCCTAATGTGTGAGGTCAGAGGGAAACGATGGCCGAAATACATTATAATATTTAGCTTTGGAGAACTCAGAAATCCAATGGAGCAGAGAGAGTACCTGAAACAAATACATAGTAATGTCATATACAAAGTTACATCTGAGGATGCTATGTTCAATTTACTGGAACACTAGCTCCTTTACAATATTTGAGTACATCATATAAGACGGGTATAAAACCACGTATATTACAAAAGTGGATCAAAGACACAATATACAATGATGAGGCGTCAAAGATCTGGAAGCTGTGTATAGGAAAAGAACATAATCTTGCACAACTTAGTCCATAGGTGAGGAACTAAGGTCTTCATAAAGGATCCCACAGCTTGATCCACAGCTTGCATGGCATAGACATAATCACGTCCAAGGAGCATATTGAAGTCCAAGGGGTCTTCTATCACCATGAAGTCAACTAACAGGGTCTTCCCACCCAAAGTAATAAGTGTTTGAGCAAGAATTCCCAAGGCTATACAAGTTCTTCTATCAAACGCCAGTAACTGACTAGCAGTCGACACAAGGATGGGAGATCCCATGCCTCGCCAAGCACGAGCAGACAAAATACTAACTGAGGCTCCTTCATCAACAATACAACGAGCAATCGTGTAAGGTTCAACTTTGACCTTTATCTGGAAAGGTGCATTAGAACGAAGGCACGGCTCAACTAGGCTATCCCAATCAAAGGAAGCAATCCGAGAGCTTGGTGGGGGTTGATCCGAAACAAGTTCAGTGCCCCCTTGTTCAGTAAGTTCTGAACTGGCAGTGAAGAAAATGTGACTAGTAGACACTTCACTCTCCAAAGGAAGAGTGGGATTGATCGACAATGGAATCGATTCAACCGCTTCGTGAAAGTCACTCTCCGAAGGGAGAGTGGGATTGAACAAATATGACATTGGTTCAATCACATCAGGGTCACTCTCCGAAAGAAGAGCGGGATCGACCAAATCTGAGATTGGTTCGACCACTTGATCAACCAAAGGCTGAGTAGGTTTTTGAGAAACTATAGGTTGTTCAGGAGAAGGAAATTCTTGAGTCTTGGACCACACTCTTCGCACCTCTGCGATAGCAGGGCACTTGTGAGTAAGATGATCTCCCTCACATAGCATATAAGGGAACTTAAGTTTGCACTTCGAGCGACCAGTTTTCTCAATGGTGTCAACATGACTAGTAGTGGATGACTGTTTTCTCTCAGCATGACCTGCAAAGGCTAAGAGTTTTCCCCCAGCATGAACTACAGAGGCTGGGTGACTGGGTCCAACCTGACTAAGAGAGGTTGGTTGTTGAAAATCTTCAGAATGTTCAAAAATAGGATGACCATGAATCCAAACTCTTCGCACCTCCGCGATAGAAGGACATTTATAAGTAAGGTGGTCTCCCTCATAAAGCTTACAAGGAAAATTGGGCTTGTGTTTTGAATGGGTAGTCTTTTCAACAGTGTCAACATGACTCGCAGTGGTTGACGGATTGTCTTCAGCATGAACCACAGAGGCTGAGAGACTGCCCCCGGCATGACCTGCAGAGGCTGAGACACTAAGTCCAACATGACTTGTAGAGGTTGGATGGGCACCACCAGCATGAAAAACAGAGGCTGAATGATTAGGATCAACATGCTTTGCAGCAGTTGAGTGTGTGCCCCCAGCATGAACCACAGAGGCTGGGTGGATGGATCCAACATGAACAACAGAGGTTGGATGGGGAGTTTCGAATTGAACAATAGAGGTTGAACGGGTGCCCTCAGCATGAACAACAGAGGCTGAGTGACTAGATCTGACATGACCTGGAAAGGTTGGAAGGATCCCACCATCATGATCAACAGATGCTAGATGGTGAAGATCAACATGACTTGTAGAGGTTGAGTGTTGAGATCCAACATGAACTGCAGAGGCTGGATAGGTGCCCCCATCATGAACTGTAGAGGCTGGGTGGTGAGGTTCAACTTGACTTGCAGAGGTTGAACGGGTGTCCCCTTGCTTATGTGCCTTCTTCCTATTCCTCCTTCTTTTACTCCTTTTAAACTGTCGGTTACTAGTATCAGTACTTTCACCGCATGAGGTAGAAGGAGGAGGAGAATCAACTACAGGTGAAGGGGAAACAGTGTTTTGATGCCCTTGATATAAGGAGCTTACTTGAGAAGCATCAGGAGCATTCAGGACAGTTGGAGTGGAAAACAACCACACCGGTAGCCCTAGGGTGAATCCAGGTAGATTCAGGGTGGCCATCAAGGGAACACCAACATTCCCCGTGAGAGGAATAGTACAAGGAGTTCCCATCATGGGGATCTCTTGTTTGGTGTTCAAAGGGGTGTTAGCCATAGTTTCAAACCAGGAGACAAAGTCTGAGGTTGATAAGCAACCAAAATTGGAAAGCACACACCTAAAGGTACACTACGTACAGACAAACCACATAGCACTCACTAAAAATTCCTAAAGCCAAACAGACAAACAAGTATAAGATATACTTTCCAGAAGAAATATGATAGACAGTTACTTGGCATCCCTGTAGATGTTCTTAGGCACAAGCAGAGGAATCACCCACCGCCCTCCCACACTTTCTACTGGGGTTACCTTCCAAGCCCGTCCAAGGTCAACCAGAAATAACCTTTTGGTGTACCTGTGTATGAACCCTAAATGTCAAAGAGACTAAAGGCTACCTTGGCTATACCAACAGTCTGGGGGGACAGTCGCAAGCCGGACTCGTACGCATGGGCAGGGTAGCTGAGCCCGAAACTCTGTCTAGGATAGAATCCCCAGATGCGTAAAATTATTGAGTTACACTTTGACAAGGATTCGGAGGGTTATCTCCTTTGTCCAAGCCTCCACGCGGCCTCGTGCTTAACTCCTGTTTGAGAGGAGCTTCCCAGATACAGTCAATAAAGTCAAGGATTTACCTAGTGATTGGCCAACTACGTCTGAATTTAACACTTGTGGGGATTTTAAAATCCCTATCCCACAAGTCTAGCCTAAGCTAGTTGGTGTATGACCCTATAAAATAAAACTTACTAATAATTTTTAAATTATATTGTTTATTTTAAGGGTTGTTTTTTAGTCAGAGGGTAAATGGCATGAAACTTATGTGGTGTTTTGACTCAAAATTGAAACAAAATGACTAAGCAAAGAGATATGAAATGCAAAAGCAAAAACTATTCTCTTTTTCTTTTTCAAATAGCAACTTGAAAACCACAAAAGAACAAATTCTTTTTATATTTTTCAAAAACAATGATATGCCATGCAATCTAGACTAAAAACCTAATCTATATGCATATAAAGCAAACATGTGTTTTTGTCTTTTTCTTTTATAAATGCAAAAGAAAAATCAGCCTATCAACTAATGCAAGCAAGTACTGTAAGCAAAGCAAATAGACAACTACTCTACACCCCACAAACAAACCCTAGGTTTCCCTAAAGTTAGATATCAACCTCTCTTGAAAAGAAGGCTTACAAAAGTAAACAAGCCAACAACTTTGGAATGAAGAGACTGAGCAAAAAGACTGACATAAACAAAGGTCAAGAAGTCCCAAGTATCAATCTGAACCTACAAACAAAGGCTGCTCAGTACCTTGTCCAACAAGGTCAAGCCAAAGAAGGAGGTGGGGAGAAAGCAGCAAAAACAAGCATAGGTTCTTTTTAATTTTCTTTTATAAATGCAAAAGAAAAACTACCTACAAACTAAAAGCATGCAGATAACAAGAACAAAGCAAAAGGAACTTTGCTATACAACCACCAAACAAACTCTAGAATGCCCTAAAGTCAGTATAAACCCTACTTGGAAGAAAGGCTTGCATAAGAGACAAGTCAACTAGTTTGGCATGGTGAAGTTAACCAACAAAAGAAGAAGGAAAGCAACACCAACAAGCTTCTGAACTCAGACAAAGATCACTAACAGAGGCTGACCAGAAACATAAGCCAAAAATCATACCAAGCAAAGGAGGTGGGGGAAAGAACAAAGAGAGAACCCTAATGCTATAAAAGGCCTTACCACAAAGATAAAGAACAAGCAAAAAGGGATGACACTAACTCCCTAGAGTCATGCACCTACAATGCACTGTACTTGAGAAAACTTGAATCAAATAAACTGTCTAAAAGAAACAAACTAAAGCAAATAGCCTGACAGAACCAAAAGACAACCAACAAAGGAAGGCTAGGAACCCTATCTTGGGTGCACACAATGACAAAAATCACTGTATACTTATGAAGGCCAATGAAAACCAGCCACTGTCGGAAGATAGACTGAAAAACAGAGCCTAAAACCTTGATCACAGATCTGGACAAAGACACATTAGCCCACAACCCAAACAGGCCAATCACTTCAGCATGCAAACAGAAAATAATCCAAGTAAAAGAGACTCAAGGGCTTTCGAAAAAGCACAAAGTGTGATCAACAGAGGCACACAGACAAGCCAAACAAAATTCATAAAGAAAGTCAATGCACCAACAGGGATTACAGAAAGAAAGGAACAAGGAAACCTTAACTTAAAAAATCCCTACTTCAAGGCAGATTTGCGGCTGTATATAAGAGCAACCCATGGATGATCTGCGACTGTCTAGTACAGCAACCCGCGAATGCAAACTAGTATTCGCGACTGTTCAGAAGAGAAACTCGCGAATGGGCATAAATTTTTTCTCAAAGAACAAGAGAAATTCCAAAGACTTTCAAATACTGAGGGTAGTATGAACCAGGATGTAAGATCACATACAGACTTCAAGCAAATACTGGTTAGGGGTGACAGAAACAACCTACAGCAGTCTAGGCTTCCCCAGCGGAGTCGCTAGTTCTGTTGTAGAGGATTAAACACCTAATAACCTAAGGTATGGGGTTACCAACATACTCAATCAACTTGCAGACAATTGACTCCAGAGTGCAGTAAAGGAAATAGGAGGATGAGAAAGACTTACTCGATTAATGAAGGTCGATCCTTGCTAGTCCTCTTCCATTCTGCTTCACCTTCAAAGTCTTCAAGGTTGTTCTTCTTTCACCTGTCAAGAGTCAATCTTCCAGATACAAGATGATTCATATATATATAAGCAAGTTAGATAAATCATATACAGTACTGAAACATTAACATTTATCAGACCACGATACATGAAACACATATGGAAGAAGGATTCTCTTTATTATCAACAATGGAAAGAGTTCAGATTACAACCCAACGCCTGAGACAAGGACTCCTCTGCAACCAAAGGATTCTGAGTTCCACTGCTCCAAAGACTTCTGTATACAATCCACCAGCATAATTTTGCTCTCCAAAAGTATCTCACAAACACCCTCCCCAAGGCCTGTATTTATATGGAGGAAATAAGGCGGTTTCGTAGGTTGAAGGAGGTTGAGACAGTTAAGATAATTAAGATAACAATGCTTAACTAATCTCAGATCAGCGCGTGTTTTTATGTTTAACTGTTCAAGGACATATTCACGGGTGTGTAGAAGGACAACCCGCGAATGATTCGCGACTTGCTACAAGGACAACTCGCGAATACATCCATTCGCGACTTGCTATAAGGGACACTCGCGAATGACTCGCGAGTTGCATAAAAAGAGAGTCGCAAATACAAGTCAACATAGTAAAATGGCAAAGTAATCAACTACATGGAGGAAGTATGTATTATGCCATAAGCCAATCTATAGTGTTTTGGGAAAACCTCTATCCATAAATGTCCTTTTGTGTTCCAACATGAGGGATGTCGGCACTCGGACGAAGAGGTGCCATTCAGGTGTATAACATTAGGTTAGGGTTTAAAGCAGAAAATTAGAAATTTATACTTTAATGTAGAAAATAAATTTCTAAACTAGTACTAGGAACAAGATAATACAACTCTAACAAGGTCAAACTAAATCATGGGAGAATTATATGATTCAAACTATGAGATGGGCTATTCAAGACATGTAAAACATATATGAAAGTGATGATCATTGATGCGAACATGTATAAAAAAAATACCTGCAAAATAAGATTTTGTTATTGAAAGTATGTGACAGCATGGGGATCAATTGAACTTTCGTAAGAATTTTAACAATTAAAATGACTAGATCAACCTCCCTAATTCTTTTGTGACAACATATCCAAGAAAGATACGGTAGAGTCCTTTATTACTCCTGAGTAAGGTGTCTAACCGCTCACTTAGGGTTTTGTCGGTTTGCCACCCAAGGTTCTTGTTCAAATTTGATTCACACTTACTAGATTTCAGAATCTTATTGTAGCAGCAAAGAAACAACAATAGAAAATGTAGCACCCTGAGGTAAATTTTTAAGCCAGTTGCTTCATGCCATTTCTTCCTATAAGTTAGTTAGTTCTTTGTTTTCATTTGGTAAGCAACATCCCACTGTTAGAACTTGTGAAACTCCACAGTGCGTGTTAACACGAGATCTACCTACATGCATCGGTGTTACTTTCCAAGTTCCAACATATGTTCATGGATATTGTTGGGGTGAGCTCAATATTATAGAGTTCAGCGTCCAGCATCGACGTTTTGTGAAAATTAAACAGGATGTGTAATATACTTAGGGTATATTACCGCTATGTAATAATGTATAAAAATTTGTTGTAATAGTAGTCAGGACAACTAAGCAACTGAGAAGTGTTATCCTCCCCACCCAGAACCAATTCTTGCCAGTGACATATTGAGCAGCAAGTTCATAATGACTATATTATTGTATTGGTTTTGAGCCTCGAAGAATCCGATGTGGGTACCATCCTCGGAATGAGAAACGTGTGCACACTGCATAGTAGGTTTCCTCGCATGGAAAAAGAGAAAAATATTAGTAATGTAGGTCAATATTGTATTAATGTTGTAATAATGATAAATCACCACTGCCCCAGCCCCATGTGGTAGCTCAGTTGGTTGATGCTGCAGGGACCAAGCCTTCGGGCGGTCACTCAAGTTGGTGCTCGGAAACAGGCTCCAAAATAAAGTAACAAGGTGAAGAACCTTGGAAGCATTCCGTGTATGTAGCCCCGATCTTCCAAACTGAAGTTGTGAACCAAATTTGAAAAGAAATCATCACAACTTACTTGTATTATAATACACATCCATGTTATTCTTTCATCAATCAATCCATCCCTTGTCAGGTTGTTATTATTTCATCAATCAATTCATCCATGAATTGGATTGCACTAGCAAAGAATTGGAATCACAGCCTCAATTGTCTAAACCACCACGTCAAGACATGAAAAATTCTCCAATGTCATTTCTCAGCAAAGTTTCTTACCCAAGGAAGAACAAACAGAAGCAATGTCAAAAGCTCAGGCATGATGAAAACTAGGGAAACTTTGAAATAGTTTACCAATCTTCTGTTCGCCTCCCTTGACCATCTCAAATCATGATTCCTTCGAACCCACCTCTGACTATAAAACACAGCAAATACAATGGTCCATACCAATGCCACAATGCTTTTTAGTACCATCCTTGTTCCAATTAGTAGAGTCTCTTTTGACACTAAATTGTACTGCATGCCAACATTAAGAAAAGACTGCCAAAAATGAAGGCATGCCCATGTAATGAAGAAATTGAAGGACCCGTTCTTGTGTGTCTCTATGTCTCAATTCTATCCAAGGAGTTCCTAACCCCTGAGATGCCACACTAATAGCAGCATGAAGGAACAAAATGTACATAATCCAAAGACGATCAAAGCTGTGGAAAATGTTCCAAAAGGAGCGTTGTTATAAAAATCCCATCTTCCCCACTTGTTGTTTATGCAATATTCTCCTAATTCTCTGGGTATCCCAATCCTTATAACTCTGATCTCGTTTAGCCGATTGAAAAAAAAATACTCCCCATCTTGAGATGCCATCCTAGTTCTTCAAAGCATCTGCTACTCCAAAAGTACTCATTAATATCATCATAATTTCTCCAATAAGAATGAGGAGCCTTCCCATCATCACTACACTTTTCTTCCTTTTTTACTATATCATACAGTGGTGTAACAACCTTGTGGAAAAAGGCATTTTCTCCAATATGTGCAAGCAATGTTGTTTGTCCAGTATTATTGTCTAAGATGTTATTTAGCTCTAAAGCCATATGATGGAAAATATAGCACGAACACTCTGGTAAGAATCTCAAATTGGCAACTTCACCCCAAATCAGAAGATACAAAGATGTATACAGCAATTCCTTCCACACGTTTCATGTTTCTATCTTACAGTCTTTGATTTCAATATGGGATTTTCGACCCAGATATGCACACCAACTGGAGTAATTATTCAGGATTTTCTTTCATAGATTTCGAATAGTGATTGTGATGGAAATATGTGGCTATTGTAGTTGCATCATCTCATGCAACTCCAAGTTGCTTCCTCCCCTGATTTTATATATTAGCGACCACATTGATATGGAGTAGGGTAGAGAGAGGTTGAGGTTACTGTGATCGCGAGTTAGAATGACATACCTATCAAAAACATAATTGATAAAAACAAGTATGTGTAACATACCTTGCCTTATGTCATTTATGATTTATAAGAAGTGCATTTCATTGCGTGGAGGATTTTGCATGTTTTTTATGAAGGTTGTGATCATCCACATATGTGAGAGGATATTATTGTTGTTGTATTGGAATGTGTACTAGAGTGGGATCATCTGTGACATGCACAGGAATTCATTTTTGTAGCATTTTGCAAGTTAATAGGATTTAAAAATTATCTCCAGTAGTAGCAAATACCTGTAGCATCACACTTTTATAGCTTTTCTCTTCTGTAGATAGTTGTAGCTCCAACTTTTTTAATGCTCCTTGCTTATAGTTTCCCGTAGTGTTCTACTTCTGTAGTCATCCTCCTTTGTAGATTTTATTTATTTTTACTCTAGTAGGAGGTCTCTACTGTAGATACATGTAGGTGTCGATTTCTGTATAAAAGTATTAACCATATTAACGAAGGAAATCTCTTGTAGGTGTATGGTTGAGTTACAAAGGTCAATGGAAGTGATATGATGTCAATGCATGAAGAAGGATATATGTATGGAGCATAAGGTAAATTTATGAGGAATAATGTGAGACTATGGATTGGATAATGCAAATGTAAATGGGATAGTAGTAAGAGTGTGAATGTGCATGAAATAAGTGAATTTGTGAATGCGTGAATGAGCATGAACCTCCATTTGCAGTTGTAGCTTGTTAAATTTGTATTTTCGATGATCTTTGTACTTCTAAGATGTGTACTCGAATTCCATATATTTTTCTTGAGTGGTCTTAAATACTACGTTTTCTTGTATGCTTGATATGTAAGGATATGCTGGCTATGGCACTTTGGATGTACTTTCTCTGATTATTGTCATGCTAGTTATTCAGGCATATGTGATATTTGAAGTGTATACTCTATCTCTTTATAACTTGTTATTTTTCCCATAAACTTTAGACTCTATTTATTTTTTAGTGTTGATGTGATGTGCCCAGGAGAAACACAGGGAGGACAACAGAGTAAATTGAATTTTTATATGGGAATGTACATATCCACAGGATATGTATTTAATATTGAGAAATACACTCACATCAACCCAGGAATATATTTGGAAATTTGTAATTTTTTATTGCATGTAACAGCAATACAAATAGATGTTTAAAATAAGATTTCAAGTGTACCATCAAGTCTAAGTTTGACTATTTGTTACAGCTTCCTAATACAATGATTTATTATACAAAGCCTCAATACAAGTGAATAAACAAAGACAAGTGTGTGAGTAGAAGAGAATAACCAAAATTGTGCACATGATGTACAGTCATGTGTTATTATTATAAATACAGTACAAAACTGTGGGGAGGAATTGCACATGTGATGTATAGTAACTACAGTCATTTGTATTATTACATATACAGTGCAAAACTGTGGGTACAATTATCAAAATTGCCCGAGTCTATAATAAAAAAAATAAAGTGGGTGAGCGATCTATTTAGTCTTAGACTAAGTCACCCAACAGAGATAAGGGTAAATTTCAAAGTTTACTAGAGTAGAAAATATAAATGTACAAATATAATATAGGTTCACTCATATTACTAGACTAAGTCTCATCGATTCATCCCTGCTTAGAGGAAATCATCCCCAATTTCCGCTGAAGATAGGGAAGTTGCTACCTATATGTTGATTGCAGCAGCCATTAACCCTGAGTGGGAAACATGCCTTTGCAGCACAGAATTTAAATGAGGTGGTTCATATCACTTCCACTGGTTGACATTCACCACATCATGGGTGCCTAACTGTGGTAGAAGGTCCAACTTGAAAGCATTGGCACCCATTTGTTGATTTTTGAAGCAATGCTTGTCCAAATGCAACCAAACTCAATCACCAACTTGAAAATGTGCAGCAACTTGATGTCAGTCGTATATTGCTTTGTATTCAACATGTGTCTATTGAAGGATGTCCTAAAAATTACTTTGGATCTTAACCAAGCTCTACACAAAAGAATCTCTGTCTTACTGCTTCTGCTGGTGGGATGTGGATGGAGTTGGGAGAGCAACTGGAGCTAAGATATTGAAAGCCAAAACAAATATCAAAAGGAATGTGTCTTGTAGAAGGGCATATTTGTTGTAGCTATGTTGCAAAATATGCAGGTATTGATCCCATTATTTGTTCTATTGATAGTAGAGGCAGAGAGCATGAACCAAGATTATGTTACACTATCTTAGTTTGGCCATCAGTTTGTGGATTGAATGTAGTAGAGAACCGATGCAAACAACCTAAAGGATTCCATGAGGATTTTCCAAATCACTAAGAAATATGGAGTAATGATCAGAAATGTTGGTCAATGGTAATCCAAAATGGCCCCAAACAATCTAGAAGAAATCCAATCCCTATAGGGAACCGTCAAAGACTGGTACAACCCAAGCTTCATGTTGGCAGGTTTGTTTTGGCTACAATTTGAACAACTCTAGATGTAATATTCCACTTCTTTCCACATGGAAGGCCAAAATAAGTACCTTTGTGGGTGCAACATAATTTTCTGTACACCAAAATGTCCTCCATGGGATGAAGAATGGGCCTTCCTGATAAGCAAAAGGCAAGTTGATCTAGCTGGAACACACAATTGATTCAACTTGTAAAGAAAGCCATCTTGATATTGTAGTCTAGGAAAGGGCTTTGATTGACCACAGTGGGTTGTTGGATGGATTCCATGACCAGACCAAAGAAAAGGTCTATATAATATTGGGATTTTCAATCCTCATAGGCTGCACATTTGATATCTAAAATGGAACGGACCCTGGATAAGGGTCCATTGAGGAGATTAGGCACTTTATTGGAATATTGGAAGGCATCTAATTGGTGACAAGTGGTTTCTACACTGGTGATGTTTTGATATTTGTGGTCTATTATGGGACAAAATAATTAACTAATTCTCTCTCTCTTTCTTTGGGATAATAGTAGTCTCCTTACAAATGGTAAACCTAGCCTTCCCACTTTATTTGTTTTTCCTTTAAGTAATGTTAAAACACCAATTCAAACTGGTTGGTCATTATGAACATTTTAATTGGTCATGCATACATGTCTAGATTCTAGAGGGTCAGAGGTCATGCACAACATATCAATAACAATCTAACTCCAACGTTGTAAACAGTTAGGAAATGTACCAGAAAAAAATGTACTAGCTTGTTTAAGAAAGGAGGTTAAGATTCAGAATGCTACATTAAAATGCTGAAATGCACACTAAAATAACCAAAGACAACAGTTTAGACAATAGCTTTATGAAGATGAAATGTACCATCTGGAAACAACATTAACTAAAAACAATTTTGAGTCCATGTATCTTGTTATGTGCACTTGAATATTTTCAATCCAAATTATGTTTAATAACCTTATTTTTGTTGTAAAAGAGAACATCTTCGTATTTAGTTGTCAAAGAGAGTATCTAAACTTCTGAATAAAGTCTTCAAGAGGCTGTCAAAATAGGATGCTTAATCAAGTGCACTAACATGGTGACACTATCATTTTCAAGTTGTGTTCAATTTATTTCATTCACTAATATTTGTTTTTAATATAATCGAAAGTTCACCTGTGCAGATGAAATTATTTCCTTCATCACAATCAGGGTTTTACTGTTGTCCATGTAAATCCAGAGGTCTCACCAAAACTGAACAGCCTATTCCTAGCATGATGAAAATTGAAACAACAACTAGACTTCAGGTGAGGCCTAAAGAATCTTGAGGTAGGCATCTTCTTTTAATAACCATTCATGAGTGCTTCTCTTACCATCCCATTGCTGAAAAAAATCACATAATCAACGAATAGAAACAATTATGTAGCAACACACAATCCTCAATTGGATTCTACAACTATTTCTTAAACATGTCCTTATTCTCTGTCCTTCTCAAGTTTAGGTTATTAGGTATGCATCAATACATTATCTTGTTCTCTAAGACCCTTTTACGAACCACTTTAACAGATTGTGTAATTGTTTAGGATATTTTGTTTCCTGATCACGGTAGATTTTTGTGCTTATTAATGTGTTTGGAAAAATAAATTGGATTTTAAGCATGACTGTCTTTGGATCTTATTGTCTATTATTAGAATTCAAATGATGAAATCTGTGTTAATATTGCTCCTCTTCCCGATTCTTAAAGGGTTCTAGCTCAATGGAAGGGCGCCTGCCTTACAAGCAGGAGGTTGGTGGTTCGATTCCTCCATGCCCTAATGATATTGCAGTGTATTTCTAAAGGTAAAAAATGTAGTAGTGCAAGATGGATGCAATATTAGACGCAACACTAAATGCAAAACAAGATGTAAAAGTGGACGTCACACCAAACACACAAGTGGATGCAAAAGTGGACGTTATGTCAGACACAAATGTGGACACAAAAATGGATGTCACAGTAAAAGAAAAATTGGATGCAAAAGGATACTAAACACTAGACACAATTAATGACTCGAAACTAGATGCAATAATAGGCCCAAAACTAGATGCAACAATAGATGCAAAAGTGGACTCCTAACTAGACGTAAAATTTGGCATTAAATTGAGCACAAAATATGGTGTATCGATGGACATAAAAATAGGCGTAACACCAAGTGCAAAACTGGAAGCAACACTTGATGCAAACAAAAACTTAAAATGAGACACAATATTGGATGCAAGATGGGACGAAACATTGGATGTAAAACTAGACGTAATATTGAATGCAATATGGGATGCAATATTAGATACAAACATGGGCACAAAACTAGGAACAACACTAGGCGCAACACTGGGTGCAACCTTGGGCTCAAACATAGATGCAAAAAAGACATCAACCAAGATGCAACACTAGGTACAAACCTAGATGAAAAATACGACGTAAAACAAGATGAAACATTAGGCACAAACATGGATACAAAAAAATACGTAAAACAAGATGCAAAATTAGATGAAAAAAGGGATGCAACATTATAAGTAAAAAAATTGGATGCAAAACTAGACGCAATATTGGGCCCAAATTTGGATGCAAACCTAGATGCAACGCTAAATGCAAAATTGGACACATAATTTGATGCAAACCATGGTGCAAAATTGGGTTCAAGACTCAATGAAACAAAAGGAGCAAAATAAGACACAGCATTAGATGCAAAACTGAGTGCCAAACTGGGTGCAAACAAGGATGTAACAAATGACACAAAAAAAGATGCAATACAAGATACAAAATTGGATGAAAATAAGGGCGTAACAAAAGATGCAGAAAATTGGGCGCAAAAATGGACGCAAAAATGGATGTTAAAAAGGACAAAAAAAAGATGCAATAGATGGCGTTTTACAAAATTGTACAATAGCGCCGGATTGTTCACCAAAATTGGGAAAAAATTTACACTAAAATCTGGCGCTAAATTCGACGCTAAATCCAGTTTTCGATGTAGTGTCTGCAGACCAATGGAAATCAGTAGAGAAATATGGAAGATCCAAATATATACTACATATCTGAAGATGCTTGAAGATCATGGAAGAGTTATTGTTGTAGAATTAGTTAGCTAGGAATTTAGTTTACTTTTCAAAAAACAGTTAGTAGTTAATAAGTGCAGAGGACACATGTAAAGGCAGTTATGCCTATTTTTAGCAGTTTGTTATTCCAGCTCATGGAGCAATTTGTATAAGAACTAGTTATTGCAATGAAAAAAGGGTTGAAACCCGTGATAACTGAGCTTTGTAATTTGATATTTATCTTTAATAAAATCACAAATATGAAGCTGGCATTTTACAAAGATTGTTGTGTTTTTTATGTTACAGTATGTTTTCTCTTTCTCATGTGAATGTAGTTTCTGTTATTACTTCCATGATGTTTTTTTTTCATGTCTAAAATAAGTATTTGATAGTACAAAATTCATACATATATGATTTTTCTATGGATTTCAGATATTCACAAAACTTTTCCCACTAAAGTTGACATTGGATTCATCCTTGTTAGATTCCCATGTTGATGGTTTGTTCCTTATCTCTCATGTTTCACTAGACCAAAGCATTTTTACTGTGACTAAATTGCTACCTTGCCTTTGTTAGAAATTTCCATGCAAACAACACTGTGATTGATATATATTTATTTTGACTCCATTTCCCAATGTGTATTTTCCTTGTTTCAACTAGCACAACAATCTAAATTTTATTTTTGTTTTTATATATGTCCTAGTCAAACAATCATTGAGAGATCCCTCTCTGGAGAGAATGAAGCCAACTTTCTTTCCTAAATCTTGGTTTTGTGGTTACGTTGAGATTACCTTTTTGCAACTCGAGGTACATTTTGAGTGCTAACAGTGTGTAAAAGGAATGCATTGTATTATAGTCTGTGAGTGATGATTTTGTGCATCCTTTTGTTGAGGACTTCCTTCACTTCGCTCGAATGCTTTTCTTTTTCTTAAGTTTTTTTAAAACCCTTAAAAACGCATTTATGGCCATTAATATTTAAGAATTCAATGGGCCTTGCGATGACAGATTTGGTTTATACTCTTCTATTGGAATTGAATGGTTTTCTGATGGGGGCTTGGTTTTGGGGTTGCATTTTGAACTTTTAATAGCTCGTGTACCCTAACATGTTGCTTGAGGGATTTGGAACACGCCTACTTTACCATCTAACCAAGTACCAACCTGTTGATCATTCTGTGTATTTAAAATAACATCCTTTCACATTTTCTTATTGTTTTTGCTTGCTTAGTTGTTGGTTGGACAATGTGACAGGATATTAATATTCTCTACATCTATAACTTCCAGTCATTTGGTACTGAGCCCATATGGTTTGCAGGTGTAATACTTCATTGCAATCACCACCTTTAAATTCTTTGGGATGAAGTCAATAGAAATTGTACAAATCATAGAAATCATAAATGACTTTCAGTTTTTTGTGTGTATCTTAGGTTCCTTTGAAGAGGCATTCTTCCACCAAAAATGGAAAAGTATATGCAAGTCTCCATGTGTAATTATTTTTTTCTGGTTTTTATATGCCTGGTTATTTAGACAATACTAAAAACATATTTTATATTTTCTAGGAGTGTTTCCAAATAGCATCTCAGCCTCAGATATATAGTATATTTTTTCTCATGTAGGCATTTTTGTCTAAAAACATGGTATCCTCATTAAGTCTCTATCAGTTTGGTGTTTTTGGGTTTGTATTTATGATATTTCTTGGACTGTTATCTTAGAAAATCCATGTTACCAAAAATTGGAAACGGAGGTGGGTTCATTTTTTTATAGCCCAAAAACCCTCTAGCCTGGTTGCAAATTTTTCCTCATTCCAGTTCCCATTCCCCTTTCCAATGAATGTTATGAACATTGTACTAATGTAGTCTCAATATAGGAAGGGGAACTAGAGTAGGAACGCGAACGGGATGAGAAATGGATCTCCTGTTTAAGTTTCTGATCACATCGTGGAAACATGTATCTGACAAGTTTAGTTTGTTTTGTCCCACCACTGACAAGTTTTTAGAAATGTGATATTTTTGTGCTTTACTCTTGACTTTTATGTAGGTGCTTTTGTATGGAAAGATTTCATGACATTTTTTACATCTAAGCTTTTAAATTTCTTATATTATGTATTTGACAGTACATGTTATTTTGTTGGGAACTTTCATCTCTGACCTGCACACATACCCACAAGCTAAGAAGATTAAAAAACTCCACACATGTAGCATTAGGCACAAGATGCATAAGGGAAGGAGATTTCACGTA
>LPNX011144852.1:353006-525981 GCA_001517045.1 Pseudotsuga menziesii | reverse complement strand
GAGAGCTTGATCTTCAATTGCTCCCATCTTCTTCTTCTCTTCTTATTAGTCGAGATGAAAGTAATCACTTACTTCTGGTATACATTCTTCACATGAATGAATCCCATGATCCTGGGAGGCCATTCAAGGTGGCAATCACCACTTCTGCATACTTCTTCTTCTACCGCTTCAAGTTGTTCTGCATTCTGGATCTTCACATTCTTCAACTGTTTTCTCAAATCCATCTTCTGAATTATGTTCTTATCTTCAAATAGCTTGATCAAGGAATCAAACATCTTCGGTGTCTTTAGGGAAGACACTTGTGGTACAATTTGATCCGTGATTGAATCAACAATGATCTTCTTGGCCTTGATCGAGTTCTTCTTATGTAAGGCTTTGAGGCTCATCTCCCTCTAGAACTGGAACCTCTCTACTCATGTAGGTGTCCAATTCATTTTCTTCAGAGAGATCAAATACTTCCATGCTTGGAAGTTTTCAACTTCACCAAGTTTATCATAAAGCTGATGTGATAGATCACTTTGAAATGAGAACCTCAAATGCAAATAGCAAAAGATTAGATCTTACCGATTTGAGGTGTCCGTCCTACTTCCGGTGCTGGTTGATCTAGGGTTTGTCAGAGAAATCCTAATTTTCAAAACTTGGAATATTTAAGATATAATTGGATAGAAAGATAGATCTCTTTAAATGGATCTGTCCAATGTACTCCTTTTCTCAAAACAATGGAGGGAAGTTCCCGGAACAGGAAGCCCTAGTTTTCCAATTTCTTTTGCAGAAATGCATGTTGTTGTTTCTATGATATCCCCGAAATTACTGCTCCTACATGTCTAAAATTCTGCACTGAGGTAACCTAACATGCCCTTGATCCAACACCATAGGTTTCATCAGAATTTGTTTCACCAATTGGGATTTATAATCATTTTCCCAAGGTAACCTGTTACAGGACTGTTCAGAATAGTGAAGTTGTACGGCATGCCACGTGTCACTGGTTCATTTTCAGGTTCTGAAATTCGGACCACAGAAATTAAATTCCATTCTATTTTTGGAAAATCTTCCAGAATTCGATTTGGACCTCTGTAGCCCATGATACAGCAATTCTCCCCAGGTGTCCTGTTTAGGGATGAATTTTGGAAGAGGATGGAACCCTAACTTGGAGGGATCATATCTCCCAGAATATAGCGAATCTGAGGCTGAATTTTGGACACAGTGTAAATCAGGATTTTATCTTCGGGTGCTGTAATTTTCAACTAATGATCCTTTGCTAATATCGAGATATAGCGAATGTACCAAAACTTAGCAGTTTTAGTATTTAGGGTTTTTCCAGATCGGGGTCAAACTAGGGTTTGACTTTCCCGAAGTTTCACCCAACCAAATTTCTTGATCTGGGTATCTAAACTTCGATTTTGATGAGGAGAGAAATCCTATGCTAGGCACACTCAAAAATTCTTCTTCTGCAAGAAGCCCTAATTTCCCGCACCGAAAACTGAAAATGCTCGGAATCGAATTCCGCTTTGACAAAAAGATGCGCCCTTCAATGGAGAGTTAGCCTAGCCTTCTTTTGCTGATCGATTGTGGAGAGAGAACCAAAATGTAATAAGCCCTAGATTCTATAGCTGCACAATGCCTTCTTTCAGGGTGGCTCTGATACCATGTTAAATTTTCATATGCTAAGCTAGATCATTAGTATTTCATTTCGAATTCATAACAAAAGCATATAAACAGGATCACTGAAAGATAGACAAGCACAACCATACAAAAGGAACGCAAAGATTTATCCTGGGAAAACCCTAAAGGAAAAAACCCAGCAAAATATTCATCAATATAGATGCCCCAAAAAGATAAAAGGTAAAACCAACAAGGAGATCAAAGCCTGATCCTCCTCCTTCTCCAACTACTCTTCTCTTCTTCACTAATGCACTACACAAGTGAGAGTGTGTGCTCAAATGAGGAGAGCTGCACCTCTATTTATATTCATCCGTTCACTTCAATTAACTCATCCGACATGTAAGCTCGATTTAATCATGTAAGCTTGAGTTACACATGTAGGCTCAAGTAACCACACTAGGGTACTAATGACCCACCTTTACAATTAGAGGGGACAACCTCATGACTCTTATTAGTTCTTCCGATTAGAAGCATCGGGGTACAAGATAATACAAGTGGTTCTCTCGGTAGGACTATCAAGGACCACAAAAGATACATATAGAATATTTTTCAAAGTTACAATATTTCAACAGTTTCCAGCAAAAAGGAGGCTACATGTGGAGTTACAGCAGGAAAGGAGGCTCATGATGGATTGTGAGTGGAAGCTACATGGTTCTTGCATGCAAAGGAGGTGGATGTGTGCCAATGAATGCATCGAATGCACCTCGACTACAGTAGAAGAAGCCACCCAAGAAACCAAAGTAGCAGGAGCCCTCACCTGCATTAATACTTGGCTCAGAAGGCTCTCTTCTCAAAGAAACAAAACTATTTTCCAATACGAATGCTTACATCAGCTCGCTGCTAGGTCTTAGGACACAAAATCCCAATCTGACACCACCTACAATAGACAAATAAGAACCAAGTATACCTCCAAAGTAAAATTTCAATTCAAACTATAGCAAAAACATTTAAAAACTAAAAAAATTGAAACTTCCTCATAAATTATTCCACCTATGCAAATCATATATATCCCATCGAGGGCATATAAAAGTGATGAATTAGCTTGTAGTTAATAATCACTATCCTATTTATTAATTTAATAACTAAATTATATATTATAATAACAAAAATTAAAATTAATTGGTTTATTTTATGCTATTCGTATAATAAATCCAATCCAGGGGTCGAGACCTTGAGCATCTAAAAGCTAAAACCCTAGGAAACCATGTCCATTCTGATGGGCTTTCTGCCTTCCTCAGGAAACTAGTGTTTGTTGTTTGTTCTCATTTATTGGTTATGTACATGTTTATGAAAGAAACCATTATCATCATTGCAAACAATCTTAATCTCAGTGGGAGAACCATTACCACTACCATTACAAAATCCATTCTCCATGTACAGACCTCGGTTCAATGCCATGTCATACACAGTGAATCCCATGTTGGGAGAAAATATCTCACATTGGCCCAGGAAGCTCGAAAGTCCTCAGAAACAAGGGGTGGGATTTGTATTCCATCAAGGGATATGCCTGAAAGCTAATGTCCCCCCTCGTCATTCCAATCCTCAACCACATTTTTTACGATACCTCTAATTTCAAGCTTGCCCTTTGTTTATTTCAATGGGAAAGCAGGTGACATGGCTTCTGCCACAACATTCATTCGATGTGTAGAATGATCCACATGCTCGTTTAGGTGCAGAGATTCGAAGCTTCTCACACCTTCATGTGTGATCTCATTTTTCGCCGACCCGAGGTCATCAAGTGAAGTAATTTTTGGTGCTTTCATGAAAAACCACCATGGGATAGGAGCACTTGTGTTGAAGTCTGTAACATGCTCACTGACGCTTAATCCAAGGCCATAATAGTAAACAATGTCGTCGATGTCTTCTTATGCATGAAGTTGTAGGATTTTGAGCCCTCCACACGTGTATGTAATATACTACTTGACACTCTCTTCAAGTTGGGCTACAGGGACTTGGCATGGAGAATTTACAAGGAAATGTTGGGGAGTAGAATAGGGCTTGATGTATACATGTTTAGTATATTGATTCATGCTTGTTGTAAATAAGGGAAACTAGAGAAGGCCCATAGATTGTTTGCTGATATGCAAGAGTTTGGATGTAAACCCAATGTTTCCACATATACTATTATTATTGATGCCCTGTTCAAGAGGGGGAATGTACAGGAGGCAAATTCACTTCTATAGAATATTATGAAAATAGGTTTGATGCCTGATGATGTTTTTAATACTGCTTTCATCGATAGGTATTGCAAGAGAGGCAATTTGGGGTAGGCAATGAGATTATGTGATGAGTTAGTTGGAAGGGGCTATTTTCTGACTATCGAGACTTATACCATGTTTATGAGTGGGTTGTGCAAAGAATGTAGGTTGGATGAGGCAAAGAGATTGTTCATGCATATATGTGAGTTGGGATTGTTTTCTAATTTTGTCATTTATACAATGTTGATGAATGAGTGCTATAAGCTGGGGTCTATGGATGAGGCTTGTTACCAACTTATTTATAAAATAGTTGGATTTGTTGAGGAGACGCCATTTGACAAACATGATAAATGTTTGTGTTCCAGTGTATCAGATGATCTGCCATTTGTGCCTAGCCATTTTTGGCTAGTCAGTTTTTGTTTTAAGTAATTATGACCATGGCCCCGCAAGGTTTGTAATAAAATGTGCTAGTAGGGTGTTTTGAGTGGTTCGGTCTCCTAAGACGTAGAATTTCAACTAAGGTATTCCAGGGAGTTTTTTTCCCTTATCAATTATGCTTTTCCTATAGCCAAGTATAATCGACGAGATTTTTTCTCTCGCTTCCTTCAAAGCTGGAATGCCCGTTTTTGAATTCTGGGTCTTGGGGGGTTATTAGAGCCCAACTGAGTATGTATAAACCTACTAGAAATTATTAGAATAGACTATGGTCATGTCCTGAGTCACTAGGACCCTTGGAAAAAAATTTGAAAAAAAAATTACCAGACGTGTTGGATTTTGGGTTTTTATTTTTTTAATTTTTCCTAAGTTTTTAATTAAATTTTTCCATAGTTTAAATGGAAAAATTTCAATTTGTAATATGTCAGTCATCCAGGATCTAAATTCAGTGATTGAAGGCTTTAATCTTAAGCCAAAAATCATTCATGATCATCTGGCCAACTATCCCCAAGTTTCAGATGTTCATTCAACCTCATAATTAATAATTTCTCAAAAAAGTCATTTATGGAGAAATTATTAATTAAAATATTAAAAATGAATATTTTGGAGAAAAACAAAAACTCTCCAAAATAAACCAAATTGAATAAAATAAAAGGCTAAATAACATGAAAATGGGCATTTATGATGATTCAACTCAGCACAAATCCTCTTCAGTCGGCAATTGGAGAGCATTAAAGACACATTCAGTTAGCAAACTCGTCCTCTATAGCTAAGCTCACAAGTTGGGTGATTTGGAAGGTTGTGATTGGTTTGATGTTAATTATGGAGCAGGGTATTGATTGCACTCAATGTTTGGTGCAAACCCTAAAGGTCTTGACACCTATCAAACCAACTCACTCTTCAACCTTCATGGCTCCTTCTAGAGCTCACGCCCCTCTCTCCTCATGGTTGCGCCCTCACACATGTGGGCTCTCTGTTGGGTGGATTTTGATGATTAGGGTTGGGAGTGGGGGTGCCTTGTCTAGGTGGAGGCCACCCCTCACTCACACCAACTTTATTTTAGGTCTGTGCTCTCAGTTATGTGCCGAGTCAGCTAAATCATGGGGATTGGCACTCATTTGATGGAGTTTGGTTTTAGGGTTTTAGTTTTCTCTCTTTGTATAAGTATAGGCTCTTTTTAGCTCTACAGTGTGGATGATTTGTTTAGAGAACCTCTGGTGAAATATTGTAATACTTGTTGCTCTCATGCAACCATTTTGAATAAAGAAAGGATTTGGACGCTCATGCGGTGTAGATCTTGGATGCATGTGTTTTGGTTAATGAGATGATACAATTTCAATTTCTTTTTGCTTTGCTAATTTGTGGGTATTGATACATGCTTTAGAGGGCTTATATAAGCACATAAGAATAGATATTTGTAGTTTCAAGTTATCTATTTATCTATTTACTTCCAGAAATCTAAAAGAGCATTGTTTTATTCAGTTGTATTTCATGTTTTTTTATTATTAAAATTAGTAAATAGTACATGCTCTAATCCCCTTTTTTGGCAAGCGCATAAGTCTTTGTTTCCATATCACTCCATTGCACCGAGTAAAAGGTTGAGCTAGTTTGCATCTCCTTTTCTTGGATCCAAGCACAAGTTTCTAGCAGCTGCATGCTAATTGAGATTTGGGGTGGTTTCAAAGATTCAAAATCCAAGTGGTTCCATCTCTCTTATTCACCCCTAAAACCAAAATTTCAATTCTCTTACTTTATGTTTGCAAGTTAAAATCAGATCTATAAGGCTAATCATTTTCATTTTGCTTGCTCTCATTTCTAGATCTAGGAAGTGTTTAAGTTTTGCATTCAACTTGGATATAGTTAGTACTTGAAGTAGCATAAAATTCCTATCTTTGCACAAGTACTAGGTGTAAGTTTTAGTGTATTTTATTGCCTAATCCATTGTTTTATAGGAAAATAGCTCACTGGTTTTTTTTCTTTTCGTGACAGGTTAAGCAGAAGTGCTGGCAAAAAATTTGAAGTTTCAAGCTCCAAAAAACACTCATTTTCCCCCTTCTTCATCCCCTTTCTCCAGGTTGCATTGAAGACCTTCTCAAGATCACAAAAGGAGTCCCAGCTTCAAGAACATTGTAAAAGATAATAAAGACAAGTGGGATAAAGGCTCCCACACCCCTCTTCCCCCATTTGGGGGAAGCTTGTATCGTCTCTTTTATTTTCATGTTTGCATAATGATTTGTTAAAATAGAATAAGAAAAGATAGTTTCAATTTCTGAAAAGTTTTTTTAGCTTTCATAAAAGTTGAAAAAAGAAAAGTTCCTTGTTTCATTACTTAGTTAGTTTAAATTTTGTTTGCTTTCAATTGATATAATATTGCGAAATTAAAAAGAACCAAAATATCTTGAATCTCACCATAAGGTGGATCAAGAGTGCTCTCTATCGGAGAGTTTGTTTAATCTTTCATTCATTTTCATGTACCTTGCTTTTTTGCAAGTTATTAATTAATTTCTAAGTCTCTTGAACTTGCAGGAATCCAAGTCAAGAGCACTCTCTATTGGAGATCATATTAATTTTTGCATCATCCTTGCACTTAGGCATATAGATAGATAAGACTCTTCAATTTTTGTCATAAGACAAAGTCAAGAGCACTCTCTATCAGAGGGTTTTAATTAATTCTTTTAAATAAAATTTTGCAACTCACATTCCCCTCTAATTAATTTACTTCATTGCCATCCCTCACCTAGTATGCTCTGCCAACTTTCATAGTTGGGCTTGTACTCAGAACGGTGAATGGACTTGCTAAGATCGCAATAAAAACACAAATACAATTTTACCCCACAACCAACGCACCGGCGTTGTAGAAAGCATTCAAGTCTATTCTCAGTAAGGGCGTCGAAACTCCCCGTTGTCTCAAAGTCACGGCTAGCTGGTCAATCCTCCAGGACACCAACCCGAGATACTGGACAGGCCGACATGTCTAGAACGAAATGACTTTGAACACTTTCCCGGTTGGTCTCTGATACCTTCTTTCAAGCCATAATAAACAAGACCATTAAAATATTTAAAACGTACCAAGAGCACTCGCATAACATATCCACTAACTTTATTTCAAGACTTGTATCTTTGTTATTCTTCAAGCATTGCAGAGCTTTGACTCCATAAGGCACTGGTCTATCATTTCATGCGTTATTATTAATCTGGACCATTTGTCCTTTGATTTATAAAATCTTTGTCTGTGAATGCACTTTTATTTTTACAAGTTCTTGATATATTGTTCATCTTTTAATCTAGTGCGGCAACGTGGATTGCCTTTGTCTTGTGTTCAAATTTTCATAATTATAATCATATTTCATCATAATAACTCCGAAACAACAATCATCTGGATCATTCGAACATTAAAACTTAACTTAAACACATTGAGCCATATAAACTCTTTGTTAGGGACTACCCCCCTTGGCTTCGTTAGGAGTTAGCCTAAACGGAGGAGCTAGGAGTAGGTGATAGTACCTGGCTCTGTGCTTTCCCCCAAGGTCACACCTCTCCCACTTCTTAAGTGAGGAGATAGCTTTCGGAAGATTTTTGTTGCTGGTGTGCAATCGACGGACAGCAAGGCTCTCTGGATTTTTGATGAAATGTTGGAAAGTTGGGGTCTATGGATGAGGCTCTCCGAATTTTTGATGAGATGTTGGAAAAGGGTATAGTGCTAACAGTTGTCACATACACTGTTCTTATTAATGGATTTTGCAAGGCTCGAAACATGATGGAGACTGAGAAGGGTAATTACACGTTGATTAACATATGCTAAAAAGAGGCATAGGGCCTGATGTTGTTCCTTGCAATACAATGGTTGTTGGAAACGGGTGACAATCGTTCTCTCGGTGGCTGCATAACGAACTTACCGAATTAATTTAGTTTGTTCAGTTAAGAGTAATCGTGAAAGAAATGTATATATTTCTTGTATTCTCGTAGAGAAGAGCCGGAGAGTTGTAAACCGTTGTAATCTTCATTCATTGAATAATAAGGAAGACTGATACCATTGCTCCGTGGATGTTTTCCTCTCGAGGGTTTTACCACAGTAACCTTTGTGTTCATTATTGAATGTCTGTTATATATTCTGTGTTTTGTTTTCTCTGTGGATCTCAGATCCAACAAGTGGTATCAAATCATGAGTGCCTGAAGAGACTATATGGTGGAATTGCTATGTTGAAGAGCCATTATTGTGTGTTAAAAGCTGACCAAGTGAAGGTAGCCTGAAGAAGCCTGCTCGTGGAGAGAGAATCGTTGCCAGCGTGGAGAAGGAGGTTGTTGGGTGTGAAGCGAACAAAGTGCTGGAGAGTTGTAAGTTGTTGTAATCTTCATTAATTGAATAACAAGGAAGACTGATACCATTGCTCCGTGGATGTTTCCCTCTCGAGGTTTTTACCACAGTAACCTTTGTGTTCATTATTGAATGTCTTTTATATATTCTGTGTTTTATTTTCTCTGTGGATCTCAAATCCAAAAATTGGTATTGTTTACCATAAACATAATGCTCACAAAACTTCAAATCTACACATTTTAAACTAGGAAGCAACTTCCAATCAGAAAGTACCTTCATTCCTCTTTCACTGATATGACCTAACCGCTGATGCCATAGATGAGTGAAGTCTGTTGCACCAATTGATGCTAATGTTGCTTAATCGATTTCCATTCTCCCTTCAAGTTTATACAGTTTCTCGACTCTGTTTGCCTTCATAACAACCAAGATACCTTTCGATGTCTTCATAACTCCACCTTGAACCACACATTTGTAACCAGCATCATCAAGAACTCCCATTGATATCAAGTTCTTCCTTAATTTAGGTACATGTCTCACATATGTTAGAGTCCTAACAGTCCCATCATACATTTTAATTCTGATACTCCCTATCCCAACAGTTTTACATGTAACATTATTTCCCATATAAACTGTATCGTCATCTACAGATTGGTATGTGTGAAACCAAATTCTATGAAGACACATGTGATGAGATGCTCCAGAATCAACTAACCAACCATAATGATATTCTGAGACATTAGATGTAGTTAACACCTCATCAATCATACATGAATCATTTTCTGCTATGTTTGCCTCATTTGTAGAGTTCTCCTCCCTAGAAGCTTGCTTGCGTTTCCAACAGTCTTTCTTAATATGTCCTGCTTTATTGCAAAACCAACACTTCAATTTACTCTTTTTTCCCTTCGACTTTGATCTTGATGTACCCCTTGAATGTTGTCCTCTTTCACTGGTTCTTCCCCTGGCTATCATTACTTCTGATGTCAAGTTTTCAAGACTATATTTTTTTCGAGTTTCCTTAGAAATTGAGGCTCCCACAACATCATCAAAGGTAATAGACTCAACAGAACTAAAACTGATAGAGTTACAAAATGTGCCCATGACTCAGGTAGAGAGCACAACATTTAAATTTCCTTGTCTTCATAACTAATAATATCTTGCATACTAGACAACTAACAAACAAGATTATTGAATGCATTCAAGTGATTGGAAATTTTTGTACCTTGTTTCATACGCAAGGTAATTAACTGCCACTTTAGGAGGATTTTATTTGTCAAGGATTTGGTCATATACAAACTTTTCAATTTTGTCTAGAGACCTACCACCATAGTTTCAGACACAATATTAAATAAAACATCATCGGCCAAGCATAATCGAATAGCACTCAAAGATTTTTCATCTATCTCGTTCCAGTCTTCATTGGACATATCATAGGGTTTCTTGGTTTTCTCTACCAATGCCTTAGCCACTCCTTGTTGTATCAGCATACCCCTCATCTTGACCTTCCATAACTCAAAATTGTTGCTCCCATTGAATTTTTCAATTTTAAATTTAAAACTCTGTGTTTTTTCCATTTTCTCAAGAAAATTTTAAATATCACTGCTAGTTACTTTTATTTGAAATATATATTTCCAAAAAACTTGCGGCACAAAGCTTGACTTTCAAATTTTTTATTTATTCCAAAACTTTCTAGTTTCAGCCTTCCAATAAAAAAAAAATTCCAAACTTCCAAATTTTTTTATTATTCCAAAACTTTCCAGTTTCAGCCTTCCAACAAAAAAATTAATTCCAAACTTCCAAATTATTTATTATTCCATAGCACAAGTCTTTATTCTATAAATAATAATAGCAGCAAAAAAAAAGTACTTCCAAAAAACTTTCAATAAACTTCACCGCTTCCAAACTTCCAATAAATAATATTGCACACTAAAAAAATTTGTTTATTAAAAAAAAAATTACCGCTCACTGCAACACGCAACAGCAAACCACTCAGCACTCTTCACCATGGGCATGAACAAGCACCATCATACTTGGCAGATTCCTCCAACAGCATGCAAAAAGTATGGATCTATTTGTTAAAGAGTAAAGCTGATGTTTTTTATATATTTAAGCAGTTTAGAGCTTTGGTTGAAAAGAGCACTAGAAGGTTCAATAAATGTCTTAGAACAGATAATGGAACCAAGTTTACTTCTAAGGAATTTGATAATTACTGCAAGAAGGATGGGATCGAGAGGCATAAGACCACTGTTTACACTCCGCAGCAGAATGGCATTGTTGGACGCATGAACATGACTCTTATTGAAAGAGCAAGGAGTATGTTTAGTAATGCAAACTTGCAGCAGGAATTGTGGGGAGAGGCATTGCTTACAGCTTGTTACCTGGTCAATCGATCACCATCAACGACCATTGACTGCAAAATTCTGGAAGAGGTATGGACAGGTCAACAATGTGATTATTCTAATCTTAGAGTATTTGGTTGTGAAGCATATGCTCTTATTCCTAAAAATCAGCGTTCCAAGCTAGATCCTAAATCAATAAAATTGATCTTTGTTGGATATGGTGATGGTGTTAAAGGATATAGATTGTGGAATCCTACTGTCCACAAAATCATTACAAACAGAGATGTAACATTTAATGAACTTTCTCTATCAAATTTAGATGTGAGTAATGATTTGAAACATGCTAATGTACCACAGTTTCAGCAAGTTCAGTTTGATACTCAGTCATCTACAAAGGGGAATCATGAGGATGTCCAGGAAGAGGATACTTATGAGGACACTCCTCAGAAAGAGGATGAGCAGACAAAAGTAGAGGAGATACCACAACAATCTCTATGGAGATCTACATGGGACAGATCTTTTCCAAAGAGGTATGGTGATTTGGTCACATCTGTTGCTTTAATTTCTAATGAAGGAGAACTTGACAGTTATCAAGAAGCATTGAAAGTGTCTGATAGTGAAAAATGGAAACTTGCAATGAAAGAAGAAATGGATTCTTTGGCCAAGAACAAGACATGGGATCTTGTGGAACTTCCGGAGAGTAGGAAAGTGGTTGGCTGCAAATGGGTGTACATTTGAAGAAAGGAGTTGATGACAATGTACCAAAGTACAAAGCGAGACTGGTTGCAAAAGGGTTTTCTCAGAAAGCAGGTATTGAATTTCATGAGATTTTTTCACCAGTTGCAAAACGTGTGTCTATCGGAATTTTGTTAGCACTAGTTTCCTCGTATGATTTGGATTTACAGCAGCTAGATGTCAAAACAAATTTCTTACATGGGGATTTAGATAAGGAAATTTTCATGGAACAACCAGAAGAGTACGTTCAGAATCGCAACAATAGGTTTGTTTGCAAGCTCAGAAAGTCATTGTATGGCCTGAGGCAGTCTCCCAAGCAATGGTATAAGAAATTTGATTCTTTCATGGCGAGTCATAATTTTACCAGGAGTGAGTATGATCATTGTGTGTACTTTAAAAAGTTGGAAAATGACATGTTCATTATTTTGGTGTTATATGTTGATGATATGCTTGTCGCAAGCAATAGCATGTTTGAAATCAGCAGGTAAAAGGCTCAGTTGGCTAGGACATTTGATATGAAGGATCTAGGAGCAGCAAATCAGATCTTGGGCATGCAGATACATAGAGACAGGAAAAATGGCAAGTTATGGTTATCACAAAAGAAGCATGTGGAGAAAATACTTCAAAGATTCGATATGAATTGTTGATGTAATTGTAACTTCGGAATGTATTCACTTGTATTTCTTATCTATTGTAACCCGATGTTTATTCCGGGATGTTCTTGTGTCATGTCATGACCCGATGTTCCTATCGAGAGGATCTATAATGTAAACAAGTCATGTCAAGTCATTGTGGGTAACCCTCCTATTGTCTAAGTGTAAGTCCCCGCAGTTCCAGGGCACTAGGGTTATTAGACTCTCCTAGTGAGGTCGGCCCTAGTAGGGTTTTAGTCATGTCGGGAATTAGTATAAATAGAGAGGTGACCTCTCTATTTATCACACATATCATACACACTCAGTTGTAGCGCATAGTTGAGGAAGAGAAAGACAATGGGGCAAGAGGAAAGAGCATACTGTTGTCGATAGATTGTCTTATTGTTTTTGGGTTTCACTTTGGTGCTGATTCTATCTCTGAGGAAGTTGCGGGGTTTTCTCCATTTATGGTTTCCTCGAGGAAAAACACTGTGTTCATTGTCTCTTGTGTTTGATTGTTGTGCTTGTTGTTCTCTCAATTAAATATCCTAATGATATGCTAGCTTAATGTTTAAAATCTAACATGGAATCAGAACTAACCTGAGAAGAAGACATTATGCAGCTGTGGGAACTAGGGCTTCCTATTTTGTGGATCTCTCTCCACAGGATTTTCAGCAAAAGTAGGGTGGAATAACTCTCCTCCCTAGGGTGCATCTTTCTGTCGAAGTAGAATCCAATTCTGAGGTTTTTCAGTTTTGGACCCGACACAACTACTAGAAATTAAGGCTTTTCACAGAAGTAGAATTTTTCAGTGAGCCCAAGCCTAGATTGATCTTCTCCCCAAAATCGAAGTTAGGGATCAAATTCAAAGCATTTGGTTGGAAAAAACTCTGAAAAAGCAAAACCCTAATCTGCTCCTGAACCAGTACTGCAGGATTTCAGCTTCAAATCCAGATCTGACATCTTGACCTGGTAAGATCTAAATATTTTGTATTTCCATTTGAGGTTCTCAGTTAAGATGTCTCATCATACCAAGCTTGATGAAAAGCTTGAGGGAGCTGATAACTTCCGAGCTTGGAAGTATAGGATCTCCCTGGTCCTGGAAGAAAATGAGTTGGACTCCTATATCCAGGAGGAGGTTCCAGTTCCAGAGGGAAATGAGGCCAAGGCCTTCCATAAGAAGAAATTGGTTATGGAAAAGAGGATCATTGTTGATTCTATCAAGGATCACCTCATTCCATAGGTGTCCTCCCTCAAGACACCTAAAGCCATGTTTGATTCCCTAACCAAATTGTTTGAAGGGAAGAACATCAATCAGAAGATGACTCTAAGGAACCAGTTGAAGAATGTCAAGATGTAGAATGAGGAGACCATCAAGTCATACTTCACAAGGGTCTCCCAGATCAAATAACAACTAGAAGTTGTAGATGAAGAAGTGGAGAATGCAGAAATTGTGATGACAACATTGAATGGCCTCCCTAGGTCATGGGATTATTTCATCCAAGGAATCTGTGCTAGAAAGAAGTTGGTCAAGTTCAGTAGAATGTGGGAAGAATTCTCTCAAGAAGAAGCTCGGATAGCTGCTCGAGAAGAAAAGATGGGAAGTGAAGATCAAGCTCTCACAGTACACTCCAAGAAAGGAAGAAGGGAAAATCATCATCACCAAGGTAAGCATTCTCATCAGAAAAATAACTTTATGAAGGGATCCATCCAGACTCAGATGTTATACATGCGATGAAATAGGACACTTTGATAAAAACTGTCCCAAGAATAAGAATGGATCCAAGAAGAAAAAGAACTCCAAAAGAAGACATCATGCTCACATTGTCGAGGATGATGATCCTCCCACGAAGAGAGTAAAACAAGAAAGTGAAGATGAATATGTTTTGATCTCCGCTCTCATGGGAACTGTCACTCATGGAAGCAAAGATTGGCTTATTGACAGTGGGGCTTCCAAGCACATGACAGGTTTCAAGGAATCCTTTGAGAAACTATCCGAACATAATTCACCCCATAAGGCGAAGCTTGGGGATGACTACCAATATCCCATAAAAGGTAGTGGTGAATCCTCCTACAAGCTAGACTCCGGAAAATATATAAAAATAAAAGATGTCTTGTTTGTACCAGGACTGAAGAAGAATCTTCTATCCATATCAGCATTCGATGCAAAAGGTATGAGGGTTGCATTTGTAGATGGCCAAGTCATCATGTGGCCAAGAGGAAAGACTATTGATGATGCAATAGTGATTGGAGAACAAGAAGGAGGCTTATACAAGCTGAAGGGCCATCCAGAACAAGCTATGGTCCATGACACGGTAGAGCCAAATGAACTTTGGCACAGAAGGCTTGCACATGTGCATTACAGAGCATTACCACTTGCAAGTAAAGTTGTTGAAGGTCTTCCAGAAATTCAAGCAAAACATGAAGGGGTCTGCAAAGGATGTGCGAAAGGAAATAATACAAAGAAGACATTTCCAAGTAGCGAGAGCAAGGCAAAAGTAATATTTGAAATCATCCACTCCGATGTATGCGGACCAATGTCATCAAGCTCACTAAGTGGGTATGTATACTATGTTTCTTTCTTTGATGACTTTTCTAGGAAGACATGGATTTACTTCATGAAGAACAAAGATGAAGTTTTCAGCAAGTTCAAAGAATTCAAAGCCTTGATCGAGAATCACACAGAAAAGAAGATCAAGACCTTTCGATCAGATAATGGCGGAGAATTCACATCAAATGAATTCAAATACGTATGCAAAGAATCAGGGATTAAGAGGGAGTTTTCCACTCCTTACAATCCACAACAGAATGGGGTTGCAGAAAGGAAGAATAGAACCATCATGGAAGCTGCAAGAGCAATGCTTCATGATCAAGATCTTCCTATGCATCTATGGGTAGAAGCAACCAGAACAATGGTGTATGTACATAACCGTCCTCCACACAGAGTACTCGATAACAAGACTCCTGAAGAAGTCTTCTCCAGTATGAAATCAGAAGTCAGCCATCTCAGAATATTCGGTTGTCCAGTGTACATGCACATACCAAAAGAAAAGAAAAGAAAACTAGATCCTTCAGGAAAGAAGGGTATATTTGTGGGATACTTAGAAAGCTCGAAGGATTACAAAATATACTTCCCAGGATACAAGAATATTGACATCAGCAGGGATGTAACATTTGATGAAGACACAGCTTACAACAAATCCAAAAAGAGACCTACTGAAGATACTGAAGAAGCAGAAGCACTCAGAATTCATGATACAACCATGAATGAAGAAATTCAAGAAGAAGATCAAGAATTTAAAGAACCACAAAGACTTGTAGATCCACCTCAGGAGAAGAATCCTCACAAGAGGAAACCTGCTTGGGTACGAGAAATTATCCAAGGTGCGGAAAGATATGGGGCTCCAGAAGAGAATCACAGAGAAAGAAAGAGAACTAGATCTTGTTCCGGATATGTAGCTTTACTATGTGATGTTATCAATAAAGAACCTTCCAACTATGAAGAAGCGGCAGAACGAAAAGAATGGAAGGATGTTATGATCGAAGAGTATCAATCGATCATGAAAAATGATGTTTGGGATGTTGTCCCAAGACTAGAAGGGAAGTCAGTTGGAACTTCCAAATGGATCTACAAGATCAAGCATGCTGCAGACGGTAGCATTGAAAAATATAAGGCAAGATTTGTGGCTTGTGGCTTCTCACAGAAGGAAGGAATAGATTATAAAGAAACCTTTGCTCCTGTGGCCAAATACACTTCCATCAGAATAGTACTTGCTTTGGCTGTAGTAATGAAATGGAAGATACACCAAATGGATGTCAAGACTGCTTTCTTGAATGGTGTAGTGGAAGAGGAAGTGTATGTAAAACAACCACTCGGTTTTGAGACACATGATAGGGAGTCTCATGTGTGCAGATTGAAGAAAGCCCTGTACAATTTGAAACAGGCACCCAGGACATGGTACGGAAAAATTGATATCTTTCTATCCAGTTTGGGCTTTACCAAGAGTAAAGCAGATTCCAACCTTTACTACAAGGTTGAAGATGACAACCCAGTGATGCTTCTACTATATGCAGATGATCTGTTTGTAATAGGTATGGACGGGTTGATTGCTGATACAAAGAGAAATCTTGCTGCCGAGTTCGAAACGAAGGACTTGGGTATCATGCATTGTTTTCTAGGTATGGAGGTGTGGCAGAATACGGATGGAATCTCCCTGGGACAAGGGAAGCATGCAGTAGAAATCCTGAAGAGGTTTGGGATGATGGACTGCAAGGCTATGGCCACACCTATGGCATCAAACCTGAAGCTATTGTGATGCTTCATCAGAGATGGTTGATGCCATGATGTATCATCAGATGATTGGGTCCTTGATGTATCTGACGAACACAAGACCAGACATTTGCTTTGCTGTGGACACCTTGAGCCAGTTCTTGACAGATCCGAGACATGTTCACTTGATTGTTGCAAAGCACATTCTGAGGTACCTGAGGGGTACAATTGATTATGGGCTCAAGTACGAGGTGAATCAGAAGATTAACCTGGAGGGTTATGTTGATTCAGATTGGGTAGGCAGTGCCATCGATAGGAAAAGCACCTCAAGTTGTTTCTTTAGTATGGGATCAGGTGTGATCTCTTGGTTTAGCAGGAAGCAATCATGTGTGGCACTAAGTACAGCTGAAGCAGAGTATGTCGCAGCTTGTTCAGCTAGTTGTGAGGCAGTATGGCTGCGGAAGCTACTGTCTGATTTATTTGATCTCCAGATGGATGCTACTTGTATACATTGTGACAACCAGATTTGCATGAAGTTGTCAGAGAATCCAGTGTTCCATGACAAGTAAAAGCATATTGAGATCAAGTATTACTATATCAGGGATATGGTGCAGAAGGGAGCAGTGAAGCTCCAGTATGTTGCGACAGAGGAACAGATAGCTGATGTATTGACGAAGCCATTGGCTAGGGTGAAGTTTGAGTACTTCAAGGAGAAGCTTGGTGTTCTCCAGATCGAGGTTTCCTCCAAGGGAAAGTGATGAGACCCATAGCCATTCTGACATGGTGAGAGGATTGGTTCATTCCATAGTCAGATGTAAGGGCTGAGCCATTCTGTCATGGTGAGAGGATTGGTTCCTTCCATGTCAGATATGAGTGCTGAGATCCATAGCCATTCTGACGAGTAGGTTAGATATAAGGGCTGAGCCATTCTGTCATGGTGAGAGGATTGGTTCCTTCCATGTTAGATATGAGTGCTGAGATCCATAGCCATTCTGACGAGTAGGTTCGATATAAGGGCTGAGCCATTCTGTCATGGTGAGAGGATTGGTTCCTTCCATGTCAGATATGAGTGCTACCCATTTTGTCAAGCAGGACAGATGTAAGAGCAACTGCCATTCTCCTGGAGAATGGAGGCACCTGTCAATTACCAGGTAGCTCAGTCTAGGACTGGGGGCCATTCTGATATGACTGTAGGATTGGTTCTTACAGGATCAGATGTGAGTGCACGCCTTTTCGAACATACTTGTTGGATTGGTTCCTCGTATGTGTCGAATGTAAGTGCAGAGCCTTTCCTCGATCATTGGTTGATCAGATATAAGTGCTGAGCCTTTCTTCGATCATTGGTTGATCAGATGTAAGTGCAGTGCCTTTCTTCGATCATTGGTTGATCAGATGTAAGTTCAGGAGCCTTTTGGCATGGAGGATTGGTTCCTCGCATGGCCAAGTGTAAGTGTTGGGCCTTTCTTCGATCATTGGTTGATCAGATGTAAGTGTTGGGCCTTTCTGATAGGGTTGTGGGCTATGTTACCACATGGTCAGATGTGAGTGCTGGGCGTTTCCTTTCTGATATGATTATAGGATTAGTTCCTACATGATTAGATGTAAGTGTTGGGCGGGCCATTCTGACTTAAGTGTCAGATATAAGCGCTAAGGAAGACCTACATGGTGGCTAGGCCTACATCCAGCATGAAAAAGGGCTGGCTCTGTAGAACTTCTTATGACGAGAAGAATCATGAGATAGCACCTGTGAAGATTCAGTATTGATGATCCAGCAGAGATGATCTAGATCAAGAGATGATCCAGATCTAGAGTGATGCTCTAGAGATGATCCAGATCGAGTGATGATCCAGATCCAGTGATGATGATCCAGACCGAGTGATAATCCAAATCCAGAGACGAAGATGACTTGAAGACGACGAAGATGCAGATGACGAGAAGATCTAGAGAAGAAGACCAGTGATGAAAATTGTGTCGAGAGAATACCTTCCTAGTTAAGAGGGAGTGTTGATGTAATTGTAACTTTGAAATGTATTCACTTGTATTTCTTATCTATTGTAACCTGATGTTTATTCTGGGATGTTCTTGTGTCATGTCATGACCCGATGTTCCTATCGGGAGGATCTATAATGTAAACAAGTCATGTCAATTCATTGTGGGTAACCCTCCTATTGTCTAAGGGTTAAAGTCCCCACAGTTTCAGGGCACTAGGGTTATTAGACTCTCCTAGTGAGGTCGGCCCTAGTAGGGTTTTAGTCATGTTGGGAATTAGTATAAATAGAGAGGTGACCTCTCTATTTATCACACATCTCATACACACTCAGTTGTAGCACATAACCGAGGAAGAGAAAGACACTGGGGCAAGAGGAAAGAGCTTACTGTTGTCGGGAGATTGTCTTACTGTTTTTGGGTTTCACTTTGGTGCCAATTCTATCTCTGAGGAAGTTGCGAGGTTTTCTCCATTTATGGTTTCCTCAAGGAAAAACACCGTGTTCATTGTCTCTTGTGTTTGATTGCTGTGCTTGTTGTTCTCTCAGTTAAAGATCCTAATGATATGCTAGCTTAATGTTTAAAATCTAACATGAATAAGGTGAAACCTGTTAATATCCCTTTAGCTTCTCATTTCAAGCTTTCTTCAGGTTTGAATCCTAAAAATGATGAAGAAAAGCAGTATATGTCTCATATACCATATGCTAATGCAATAGGAAATCTAATGTATGTGATGATAAGTACAAGACTGGATATTTCACATGCAGTTGGTGTTGTCAGTAGATACATGGAAAATCCAGGAAAAGAGCATTGGGCAGCAGTGAAATGGGTGCTTCAGCATCTAAGAGGCACAAGCAACTATTGTATCGCTTTTGATGGTTGTAGTGATGAAGTTTGTGGTTATGTTGATTTTGATTTTGCAGGTGATTTGGAAAAGAGGAGGTCCACTTCAGGTTATGTATTTACTCTTGCAAGTGGAGCTATTAGTTGGATGTCAACGCTTCAGAATATTGTTGCTTTATCCACTACAGAAGCAGAATATATAGCTACTTCACATGCTTGCAAAGAGGCAATCTGGTTAAAAGTTTGCTAGGTGAGTTAGGAAAAGTTCATAACACTATAAAAGTTTTTTGTGATAGTCAAAGTGCTATTCATTTGGCTAAAAATCCAGCTTATCACAGTAAGACAAAGCGTATTCCCGTAAAATACCATTTTGTTAGACATGTTGTTGATGAAGGTGGAGTGTTTCTTGAAAAGGTTCACACTAAAGAGAATAGTGTAGACATGTTCACGAAGCCGGTTACTTTAGAGAAGCTACGGTGGTGCCTAGCTTCTCTAGGCTTGCAAGAAAGGTGATGAATAGAGCAATGAGCAAGGTATCAAGTAAATTGTTGTCAAGGTGGAGATTGTTGGAAACGGGTGACAACCGTTCTCTCGGTGGCTGCATAACGAACTTACCGAATTAATTTAGTTTGTTCAGTTAAGAGTAACCGTGAAAGAAATGTATATATTTTTTGTATTCTCGTAGAGAAGAGCCGAAGAGTTGTAAGTTGTTGTACTCTTCATTTATTGAATAATAAGGAAGACCGATACCATTGCTCTGTGGATGTTTCTCTCTCAAGGGTTTTACCACAGTAACCTTTGTGTTCATTATTGAATGTCTGTTATATATTCTGTGTTTTATTTTCTCTGTGGATCTCAGATCCAACAATGGTTGATGGTTACTGCAGAAATGGAGATCGTAAAAATGCGTTCAAGTATTTTGGTACGATGAATAATAGGAATATTAGGCCTGACATTGTTACTTACAATGCACTTACTCATGATTCATGTTAGAGGGGCCATATGCAGGAGGCTATACAGCTGTGGAATGAATTGTTGAGTTATGGGTGTTGGCCTGATGATTTTACTTTTTCAACGATGGTCGATGGCTATTGCATGCAATGAAGATTGCAACAGGCTCTTGAGTTGTGCAGTTAGATGTGGAAAGAAGGATTGAGGTCTGATGTTGTGACATGCAGTGCACTTCTGAATGGTATTTGCAAATCAGGCAGGATACAGGAGACAACAGATCTGTTTAGTGAAATGAAAGGAAGTGGATTGACCCCTGATGCAATCACTTATAATATACTTATTGAATCCTATTACGAGGAAGGAAATAGTCAGGATGTATCTCAGTTACTAGATATAATGGTAGGGTAATGGTAGGGAAAGGTATTCTTCCTAATGCAAGTACTTACAATGCAATTGTTAATGGACTTCGCAAAGTAGGAAAATATCAAGCCGCATAAAGGATACTATCCGAATTGCTGGAAACGGGCTTTTGATTTCCCAGATGATTGCGTCTAGATAGATTTAAACCCTAGAGAGGGAGGAAAAATTAAGCTTCAAAACAAAGACCATGTACTTTAAGTATTTGAAGGAGTTTAATATGCATAAGGCAAATACAAGAAGGATAACTTTTAAATAATTTACCAGATGCAAGAGGCAAATACTCATGTCATAGAAGTAGTCCTTCGACATCTTCTTTGACTCTGATGCAAGGACTTTTCTTTTCTAGGTTAGCTTTATCAACTAGTAATTCAATGATAAAATTCATGTGTTTCTACACGGGAAAAATATATTGAGTTTCCATTGTGATAATTTTTGGTTTTAATGCACGTTGGGGGTTATACGTTCCAACACTAGTTTTTTTTGGGAAATGGCACTCCCACTCCCACCCTGCTTCGTGCTTTGGCAACACTCGTTGGATTTCATGACACAGACTCTATTTTTTGTGTTTAAGGTATTGTTGTTTCACTCCTAGTCCTGAAGACACTAGTATTATTTCTTGTGTAATATGACCTATGCATAATGATCATCGATGGCATTGTTGTCTGAAATTATTTTGATCTTTATAAATATTTTTTCTATTAATATAATAAGCATTTTTTGTAAAAAAATGTCCAACTATAAGAATTTGTGTGTTGTTAATGTTTGTAATAAGGTCCTACTTTATTAACTATAAGTAGGTGGTTGTTTGGTCATTAGGACAACCACCAATTTTTTTTTCCAAGAAAATTCTTGTGGAAAACCCTTCGATTACTTCCCCATTACCATGGAAGGTAAACAAGGTAAACTATTGGCCCTGATTATGAAGCCTAATCCCGAGTTCATGACTGCTTGAGTTAACCCTTTGGTATTACTACCAAATTTTATATGCATCCATGTTGTTATCTGTAATGAAGGTCACAAAAAAACCCTTACAAGTATGAAACTCCCTTGAAACACTCTGAAAATGTTTTCGATGCATTTCCATTTCCAGAAACATCCCATAAATGTTTTCGAGACAACTCCTATCCAAAAATGCCAAAGATGACATGTTTCTCTAATCAAAAGTGAATTGAAAAAAAAAAATTAAGGCCTAAAGGGTGTAGAATCCATGAATGACATGTTTATCAAATCAAAAGTGAATTGAAATAAAAATGAAGGCCGAAACTGTGTATAACTTCGATGTCTCTGTCTGACTCTTCTAACTCTGTTACTACACCGGACTCTTCTCCCCTTACCTCATATCCTACGGCTTTGGATCCGGGCGTTTCTCCGCCCCCACAGGACTTATCCCTGCCCTCTCCCTTGGAGCCGGTCACTTCTTCTCAGGCCCCACCTGTCCCTACGCTGTCATCCTTGGTTGACTTCCCGCCTTTGACCTCCCATGGGTCATCCCCACCTCTTCCCCATCCCCCTCATAGCCCGACCTCCTCCCCTTATTTTTCCGACCCTACCCTCAAGCAATCCCTATCCATTTTCACTGCTACAACCCCGACCTCTCCCTCTACCCTTCCCCTTAACTCTATCCGATTTACAAATGTCACCATTAGGAAGAAAAGGGATAAAAAGGTCAAGCCGCAGATTGATCTATCATCTGCATCACCTCCCTATATTCCCCTCTCTGCTCGACTTGATGATGTTGTACTCAACTATCCTTCTCGGGGACTTAGAGCACCGTATCCCCATCACGGTGCTCCATGAAGATAGTTTCTTTTAATGTCCGAGGCCTTGGAGGAAAGGCCAAAACTCTTTGCCTTCGAACCCTTTTCAATACTCTCAAGCCAGATGTGATTCTCCTCCAAGAAACCATGTGTAGCTCTCTTCCTGCTTTGTTGGCTTTTTCTAAGATTCTCCCCTCCTGGGAGTTTTGCACCATAGACGCCTCGAGCCTTTCTGGTGGACTGTTAACGGCCTGGTACCCCCTCAAAGTTAGATGTAAAGCCTATCAAATTAGTGCAAGTCTTTTGATCCAGGCTTCTTTTAGGGGCTTATCTTACCCAATTTCGATTCTCAATGTATATGGGCCTTATAAAGATCGTGAATCTTTTTGGGAAAGAGCCCACAAAAGTGGGTTCCTGGGTTCTCAAAATTTGATTCTTGGCGGGGACCTTAACCTTACTTTACACTCCTCTGAGATTTGGGGTCTTAAATCTTGCCCAGACCCTCTTTCCTGCTACTTCACCTCACTGTTTGATTTCCTAGGTCTTATGGACCTTGCTCCTCTTTGTGCTGGCCCCACGTGGCGTAATGGTTGTGCGGGATCTGAGGGTATAAGTAAAAGATTAGACCGATTCTTGATCTCAGGTCCTCTTTTACCCTCCCTGGGTTTCTACAGGGTCTGGACACATTGCACTGACATTTCAGACCACTATCCTATTGTCCTGGAATGGAATAAGCAAAGGACCTCTCACAATTATCCTTTTAAGTTTAACAGATCGTGGTTCAATGACCCTGTATTTTCGGAATGGGTTACTACACTCTGGCCCATCCTTCTAAGGGATGACTCTGTTTCTGACCTTGACTCTCTCCTTTGGAAGCTCCAGACCCTCAAGAATAAAACCAAAGGGTGGATCAGAGATAAACAGTCCCAGCTTGACAAAGACTTATCTTTTTTTGAACACTCCATCACATCCGTCCTCTCTAGTTCCTCCCATGGTATCCTCAATTCGGGGGACTTGGCTCTACTGGAACACTTCAGATCTGAGAAGAATAAGATCTTGAACCATACCCTCCTCACTTGGCAATTAAAGAGTAGAGCAAAATGGACACTAGAGGGGGATGCGAATACTAAATATTTCCATCTATTGGCTTCTGGCCGGCGCAACCAAAATGTGATCTGGGCTTTAGCAGATGAGGCTCGTAACATTTTTGAAGAAGAGACTGCCCTCAAAAATCTGGGTCATGCCCACTTTTCTAATATCTTTAAAGATGATGGGGATACTTGCTTATCCCAGCAACTCAAGGTTATTCAACTCTTTCTGAGAATGATTATTGAAGGGGATGCCTCAAAACTTACTTGTCCAGTTTCTCTCGGGGAGTTAGAACTAGCTCTTAAATCCTTCAAAAAAGACAGAAGCCCGGGACCGGATGGTTGGCCCGTTGAGTTTTACTTACACTTTTTTGACCTTTTTGGAAAGGAGCTTCTTTCTGCTGTTGATTTTACCAGAGTCTCTGGCTTGATCCCCACCTCTCTCAACTCCACCTTCATCGCTCTGATCCCAAAGAGAGACAAGCCTCAGACATTTGCTGATTACAGACCCATATCCTTGTGTAATCTCCTGTACAAACTTATCTCCAAAGTTATTGCGGTCAGAATTAAACCCTTTCTGGACTCTTGTATCTCCCAGGAACAATATGGGTTTCTAAAGAACCGGCAAATCATTGAACCTACCGGTATTGTACAGGAGTCTCTTCATTCCATCAAGAAAAAAAATCTCTGTGCCTTCATTCTCAAATTAGATTTGATCAAAGCTTTTGATAGGGTCAATTGGACTTATATCCACCTCATACTCATACAAATTGGTGCTCCCCTTCAGACTGTTAACTGGATTATGGGCTGCCTCACATCTGCCACCTTTGCTGTATTGATCAATGGTACCCCCTCCAACTTTTTTTCGGCCTCCAGGGGATTACGTCAAGGCTGTCCTCTCTCTCCCCTGCTTTTTATCCTTGTTATCGAAGGACTCAGTCTTTTAATTGCAGATGCTCGAAGCAATGGCCTAATTAGAGGTATTCAGATTTCTCCTACTCTTGCTCTATCTCATCTACTGTTTGTGGATGATGTTGTCCTCTTGGGCTCGGGTACACTGCAAGAATGGGCAGCTTTTGATGTCATCCTGGACACTTTCTGCAAAGCTTCCGGTATGTTAATCAGTATGGAAAAATCAGTTTTTCTCCACAACAATATTCCTAGCTCGGATCTCCTGTTTCTCTCCAGATCGATTCCCTACCAAAAGCTCCCTATCTCTTCGGGTTTCAACTACCTTGGTTTCTACATCAAGCCACTTGGATATAGAACGAGGGACTGGGATTGGCTGATAAAAAAGTTTGAAAAAAAAATTAGCCTTTGGACCCATAAGATGCTTTCACTGGGTGGTAGGTTGATTCTAGTGCAGTCTGTTCTATCCAGCATACCGGTATATTGGATGGGCCTAGCTCCTATTCCTGTCTCTACTCTGCAGAAACTCAGAAGTATTACCTTTGCCTTTTTGTGGGGTTCCTCTGATACTTCTCGTCGATTTCACCTTGCTTGCTGGTCCGATCTCTCCTGGCCAATGAATTTTGAAGGGTGGGCGATTAAGAATTTCCATTGGTTTAGTATTGCACTGTGCCTCAAAACCTTCTGGGGGGTTCTCTTTTGTGACAGTCTCTGGCACCGTGTCCTTACTACCAAGTACTTGAAGCAATTCTCTGTGGTTGACTGGCTACGTAGCAAAAACTTCTGTACCTGTGGAGTATCTGCATTCTGGAGGGGGTTCATACAGATTATACCTTGGCTGGGTCGCCATCTTGCATGGCAAGTGGGGAATGGAAGAGATATACAGATAGGTGTAGACCCTCTGATTGGTAACCCTCACTCCTTCCTCCTCCCTGAAGGGTTAAGAACTTATCTGGAAGATCTGGATATTAAATCCCTTGCTCAGGCTCACAATTCCTTGCCAGATGCCCAATGCTATTGGTACTCTGCGGAAGAATTACTCCTTGATGGGGAATGGAAAGGTACTTGGAATATGTATACTCGTGCTTTGGATCTTAATGGTATACGTCTTACAGATGTACCTGATACTTTGATGTGGGATTTCAATAAAAAAGATGGATCGGTTTCGACTGATAGAGCTTATGATTGCCTAGTGAACTCTTCCGGGCCTGTATTGGGGAATCGTGTATCATTATCACTCTGGACTAGTTCCCTGCCACGCAAAATCGGATGTTTTACTTGGATGGTGCTGAAAAATCGGATTCTCACTTGGGATAATCTCCAGAAAAGGGGTAAGCATGGTCCTGGCATTTGTATTTTATGTTTAAAAAATGAGGAGTCAGTCCTCCATCTCTTCTCTCGCTGCCCGATATGGATCAGTATTCTAGGACTTATTAGCGATCATCTCCAGCTTTATATTCCTCCTGAAGCTGATTCTATAGCAGAGTTCCTGGATTTTTGGGTTACTATATACCCCCGTGGTTCTGTTCTTAGCTACATCCCTCATCATTTATATTGGGCCATCTGGAAATCACATAATAAGGCTATATTTGAAGGAAAACGGGTGACAGTTATGGGTATCTACCATCAGATTTTGAATGTTGTACAATTGACTTCTTCTCGGCCTGTCATTAAGGACATCAAAAGAAAAAAGGCAACACAGATTGGTCCGGCTCCTTCTATGATTTATCCATGTGGCTTTTTCGATGGTGCCTCTACTTCTTCTGCTGCAGGTGTTGGATATAGTCTGTTTCTCAATGTGAATCATCATCTAGATTTCGCACTGGGGGTTGGAAGTGGATCCAATACAAAGGCAGAACTATTGGGATTATGGGCCCTTCTGCACTCCTCCCAAATGATGGGCATTCCACTGGTCCATATTTTTGGTGACTCACAAGTCATCATTAACTGGGCCAAAGGTATCACTGCTCTCACCCCACCAGACCTCTTTCACTGGTGCAGGGAATCTCAAAAGCTTATTACAAGCTTCCATGATCTCGCTTTCAGTCACATCTATCGTGAACACAACCGGATTGCAGACAGTCTTTCAAAAACAGCTCTCACTCTTGATCCAGGTTTTGGCTGTTTTTCAGAATTTTTCGATGACCATTTGGTCACTAGTGACTCATTCCAGCTCTTTTGAGCAATGATTATTTGGGAAGTTTCTTCTCTCTTTGGTTACCTGCTGTGGCACCACATGAGTGGCTTTTTTGGACCGCAGATCTGATCCCCTTGGTTCACGATAGATAGGGCTGACTGATCTAGATCTTTTATATGATGAGACATATTTCTGATGGGAATTTACACTTTCTATTGCAGCGACTAGATGTTTTCTCTCTGGAACAGACTATTTTCCTGTATATTTTTCTGTGATGTAATCCCTTTTGGGCGGGTGTATACAATGCCCTTTGATTCTTAATAAGAATATCAAGGATAGGCTTTTTCTTCCTGAAAAAAACTTATGCACGACTTGTTTGTGTGTAAATAAACCCTAAAGCAAAAGCAAAATCCTTAAAATTCCAAAAACAAAAAATAATATGAATCTTTTTATAGTTTTTTATTTTATTTTTCTATATTTCAATACAATGTTTCTTTTTTTAATAAATTTTGAAAAAGTATTGTTTCTGAGACTAAAACCATTTCAGGCGATTGTGTCTTTAAAATGAATGATATTCTCTCTTCTTCTTGCAATTTCACAGACTCTTTCATTATTATGGTTATCTTGTTTGCATATTGTACAAATTCAACCTCGGGCATTAATTGTTTTAAAAAATTTAGGGGAAATATCAGGTCATAAATTTGGCTTTAACTACACTGGGAAATACTTCAGAAGAATCTGATAAAATGTTAGGAAATTTTTAGAAACAATTCTTATAGGGAACATTAGTCATGCTTATTGTCTATTTCTTTCTGCTTGGTCCACCCTAATTCCTCTCTTCAAAATACACATGCATGCAATAAGAATAATAAGAAAAGTTGTTAAACAATGGATTGGAACCCTCCCTTTATCCTTTGTTTGTTGTTGGCAGAGATTGTTTTCTTTTGTTCTCTTGTGGGAATGCAATATTATTATTATACTGCATTTATTTCAGTAGTATCATTAGATGGAACTTACTGTAGCTGAAAGACAGTTTTATTGCAAAATCTTCAGTTGATGGCTACTATGCTGACATATTTTAATCCTTAGTTGTTTGGCGGGATGGAGTTTCCGTTACTGGAAAAGTGGAGCTTGGTGTAGTCCATCTTGCATCGTACCTTGCAGAAAGAAATCGAGCTATAGGGCATCCTTTCTTCCGATACGATAAGGTTTGAGTTTACATTAGGCTCTGCCTTATATGCATTTATTTTGTTCTCATGACTGAAGGTTCAAACATAAATTGTGAGAACTAGTACTTGTAGCTAAAATGGGGTTTCACAAAATTTCAATGTTGTCTATATATATTATTAGAATGGAAAATTTTAGGCATTGTTTCATTATCAGAAACATTCCCATTATGGATTTAACACAGTAATGAGTAGGAAACCTTATCTACCAACAGATTCCAGTGTGGAAATTGTGTTTCATTGGTGTAAAAGAAAAAGAAATAATCAATATGACAATATAAACAAGTAATTTTTTAAACTCCTACTGCACACGTATCTGCATACTATGCAAATAAAAAAGTTCCTTCCTAATCATAAATCTAGATGTAAATATGGATGACATTTTCATGTTTCCTCAAAGATGAAAGTGTTGTTTCCTAAACTTCTACCATGTCCAACTTATTTCCTTGATTGTAGGTGACATAGAATGCAAGGAATAGTTGTGACTTGGTTTGAGAAGACAAGCATTGCTATAAGAAATTGTTTCTGGGCGTTGCTAGAGTATTTGGAATTTGAAAATAGGAAAAGGCACATGAGGATTCTTTTCTTCTTTGAATTACACTATTAAAAATTATACATGTCCGTTCATATTGTCGGCAAACTGCTTTAAATTGCACAAGATGCATCCCTACATTTTCCTTGATACACAATTTCTATGTGTGTGTATGTGTGAATGTGAAAGAAGAAAGAGAAAATTCATAATATGAATATTTTGTGTAAGTTTATTGTTGCTTTGTAGAAATTTTCTAGGCATTTGATTCTATACCCAGAGTGGCACTATTCCAGAGGCTCAGAGACATTGGCATTTCTGAGACCCTTCTAATTACCATTGTGAGATTATATTAGTCAGTTATTGGTTGACTTCGCATCACCCATGGGATCTCAGATTTCATTAGGAGTACCATTGGGGTGAAGAAGGGGTGTTTGTTATCCCCCACTTTATTTGGAATCTACATCGACGATCTAGAGTCCTTCCTTCAAGAGCACATTCAGGACGACGATGGGTGCCTTCTCTATCAGTTCTTGATTTTCATCCTACTCTTTGTTGATGATATGGTACTCTTGTCCTCATATTTGGAGGGGTTGCAGTGAAAACTAGATTCCTTGGCCCTCTTTTTTGATCTTTGTCACTTGACGATCAACTTGGGTAAAACCAAGGTCATGATCTTCATTTCTTTTTAGGAGGGGAGGAGACTGAGACCACTAGCACCTATACCTACTTGGGGGTATAGTTCACATGACCATATTTTAGTTTTCGGCATGCCCTTTAGCCCTGTGTCAACAAAGGTTATGAATCCCTAACCCTTCTTGAGAGACGGTGATTTAGACACCATTATCAGGACATCTCATCCAATATGTCTCTCATGGACACTCTCATCCGACCCACAGTCCTCTATGGCTCAGAGGTTTAGGGGCCTTCCTTGCTAGATTGTGATTGTGAATCCTCCTCCTCCCTTGCATCATTAGATGCAAACAATCGGTACCATAGGTCCATTAATAAAACAAAGCTCCCATAGATTTGTCCATAGGGCCATTAATAAAACCCTAGGTCTAGGGTTCAAACCATTAGACCCTTTTAAGAGATGTCCACAAGGAGGTATCACTCCAAATGCCAAATACCCTTATATATACATAAATTGCATGCTAATATAGGGTTGATTCTTTCAACATGCCTTGCCTTGCAACTAAGCTGAGGAACTGTTACAAGATGGGAGCACTTCTAAAGCCATAGGTGGAATGTATTCCCTTAAATTCCTGGATATATCTTAATACAGCCAAATTTTCCCTTGGTCTGCATGGTTTAGAAGTTTCCCTCTATCCTGTGCATAGAAAAAGGCCGACGGGTGCCTCTGGATAGCATATTTCTAGATCTGGAACTCCTTTTGGGCCTGAATACTGGCTGCAAAGGCTGACGACCTCCACCACAACTATGAAACATTGAGACATATCCCTTCAAAATAGGTTATGATGAGGATAGGACTGCAAATGTATACCTTCAAGGTTACAACCTGTCAACAAGTGGGTTAAGGAGAGGTGTTCTCTAATCACTCACACTCCTCCAATATTTTAACAATGAAAAAAAACCATTGGTGTCACTCACACAGACCACACTATTAGTGTAGTGCCCCAACTTCCTGAACGGAACGGTATTCAAAGTGATGCACTCAATTTGTTGTCAATTGAAATATCTACCTCCTAAACTAATTCCTCGTTTCACACATCCACTACCCCAATTCCAGCTTCATCTACTGAAACTTGCTCTGGCGATGCTAAAATCTCAATCCTGGGATGCTTTGACTGGGGAAAAGCTTCTGCTTCAGGAAACTCAGCAGCGTTGGAGGCTGGACCAAGCTGCAAAGGTCTTGATAAATCATGGTTTTCCAAGTCGGCATTCTCTAATGCCTTTGTTAGAGAAGGTAAGGTTCTGGCCTTAACCAAACCATCTCTCTTCAAATAAGGTTCTAAAGGGTCAACCCTTACTCCTTGCGGAGCACTGGAATCAGCCCTATGAGAATTCACATGGGGAGGAAAAGTAGTCGTAGGCAGCCAATTATAATGAACCTTCCGATCATGGATTTTGAACCCAATTTTGCAAGGAGGAAATGGCAGAAGGATATCCATTGGACCTACTTGCGGAGGGCAGAAAACCTACATTGTCGATCAATGATGAATTGGGTTTTCCCCAGACCCCATTGATGGACTTGGAGGGAACCATAAGTGGTCAAGGAACATCAGATTGGTATGCATTGTTTTTTATAAATGGACCATATGAGTTGGTTGTGAAGGCCAATGTTTTTCTTGCCAATAGTCAAATAACAAATCTTTTCAAACTCAACCTTCGTAAGCTTCTGAGTAAAGATATTGCCCAAGTGCCCAAAATAGTTATCAGTCCCACGAGCCTCAATTTCCTTATAATCTGTGCTTTTATCTCTTCAAGGTTGACATGGGTATGTTGTTGTGGTGTCGGCATTTCACAGTGTAAATGCTAAGTGGGATTGATTTTTTTCGCTTTTGTTCTCATCCAAATACCATCTCATATAATATTTACAGTAAAAATTAAAAACTAGGATTCCAAGGCATATAAAGTTCTGAGTGTTTTAATCACAACCAACTCAACTAGGATGGAATAAAGTGTTCAAGGATAGGCTATCTTCCTGTGTTTTTTTAACTTCTGAACAGGATAGGTTATCTTCCTCTATTTTTTAATTTCATAGAATCTATTGATGACCTATATATTGTATGTATACTCTCCAAGTCTCCCATGATCTTTGCCGAATATAATGGTCCATAATAAATAATTTTGGAGGTAACATTTTTACACCTCCATCCACAACTGGAGAAACGATGTTAACTTATCATAATGTTTTCCATCTCCTCCTTTACATGAACCATTAAACCTATACATGTTTTTATCACCATCACCTATTCTCGACATTTCTAACAAAGGTTCAAATATTTTTATGATTTTCTCATAGCAGTGATGTGAGACTCAAGAGGGATTCGTGATTCTTGTCAAGTCTCTTTGAAAAGGGGTACTCACTGCTAAACTTGGCCAGGTTATAAACTCACCCAGAACTCATTGAAATTCCCTTAAACTCGCCCAAGATTTGTAAGCTTGACCCCTGGCAGGATAACGCAGAGCTGACTTGTAAAAACTTAATTTTTTTGAAGAAAAGGCCAAAACAGGGGTTTATAAGGTAAACAAATGGGCAGGAAGTCCCCTAAGACATCCATAAAGGCATATAACTCGTCACTTCACTCTCATTCTCATTTCATATTGAGTGATTTGGGTTTCTAGAAGCTAGCTAGAGTGTGACTATGAACAATAATATGTTTAAGGAGAGTTTTCTATAATACCAGAGTTTAAACACAATATAATAATATACAAATGTGTCCTATATCCTAGAGGCTAGTTGCTAGAATACCTTCAATATCATGCTTCAAGATCGAATGAAGCAAGCATAATAGAAATCTTGTTTCCATGTAGTAACTTGTAGGAGATCATTTTTGAATTTTGGAGAACCGTTCCATTTGGAGATCATATGGAGAATTAATACAAGACTCGAGGTGGAGAAGCAAGCAATCTGCCATATTTGATCATTTATGTTTAGTTTTCAATGACAATTGCATTAATATTTTGAAGAAGAAATTTTGATTTTCAGCTTACCACTGCATTGTGATTTTGAAGAAGATATTTTGATTTTCAGCCTAGTTTTCTGATTTTTCACTTTCATTTATGATTCCAAGGATTATCATCATCTACCTATAGATCTATACTTCTTGTTCTATCTTCTTTTTCTTTAATCTCTACTGTCCATGACTCCTAATTCCAAAATACCTCTTGACCAAACATGTGGACATGCTTTGGAATTGAACCAAATGGTGACAAGTAGGTCAAGTGCAAATACTATGACCAACTTATTTGTTGGGGCGTAAACATAGTTTTTTATCATTACCCTAAAGAAGCAACAACCCAAATGGTAGTTGCTTTGGAAAACATACTGAGTAACCAAAATAAAGAAAAATGCAAAGGGCGATGGACCATATGCACAATGGGGGTTGTATGCATTTCAACCTGCCATAGGCATCTATCTATTCCAACCGGCCATAGAGCCTATATGAATTTCCATTGGTAACAGGGCATGTATGTACTTTCAGTCTCAATGATCAAGCAGAGATGGATTATGGCATTTCAATAGGGGGATTATTCCATTATCCATTACAGAAAGTTGGGTATGCATTTCAGAGTTCCCATTCCAGTAGTTTTTGTATCCATTCCAGCCAAACTAGAGTACTCATGCACTAGCGTACTCATACATGCAATTTCCAGAAATCTGTATATGTATTTGAAGTTTCAATGGTCATGTATGCTGGATGAATACACAAGAAGTAAATGTCTTAAAATGCATAGCAAGTAAATGTCAATCTTGCACGGGCATTGACCTTACATTTTTGTTTTAAATGGAAGGGAACTTCTTGTCACTCCTGGGCACAATAATCCATAGAAACGCCCTTTGGAGCAGCCACATCCTAATGTGAAAACTCCTGAGAAGCTCCCAATTCCTCTCCCTACAGAGAAGGAGCATTTTGCACCCACCCCAAAGCTGCTAGGAGCAGGGATATGGTGGGTACAGGTTCCCCAATTCCCAGCAGCGGTACCATGCAATGTAGGTATTCTATTCTCCTTTCACATTCAACCATGTGTGCTCTCTTGTTTTTCAATATTGTACTAAGCCTAACCTAAAGTTGAGGTTGTTGGCAAAGCTGAGTTTCTACCATTGGAGTTCAATCCTGCGTTTTAAATTGCAGCAAGTCATGTATGGCACAATCAATTAGAGTCTAGGTGCAATGTATCTATGCGAGTTTATACTTACTCATAATTTCTCCATATGTCAGTATAGAAGGTATAGCTAGTGGAATTTAGATCCACCCCGAGGGAGCAAAGTAGATATGGCAACATTGTGTAACATGTAGAGTGGCTACGAGGATCCAAGTGAAGACGTAGATGCAAGTGAAAGTGTCAACGCCGGTTATATCATATATGAACCACGTGGAGAGACCATATAGATTGAAGGGCACGCAGGTTCATGATTCATCATGGCAGGTAGAAATGATGATATCATAGATGAACTATTGGATATATATTTAGTAGGAGCTTCCCGAGTTCCAACAGGTCCAACATAGGCCCAATATAATATAAGTGGAATTTCAGAGCCAGCTAGAGTAGATATGGCTACATCATATATGAACCACATAGAGACCACTCAGAGTCGTAACTGAGAGCGGATTCTATGAGGCCATGCAAGAGAAAGAAATGCAAGCGACACTGTAAAAAATACCAGAGATAGTTGCAAAATAGCCACAACGAACAAAACAATTATTGTTTGTGATGTATCTGTTTGAGATGTTAACGAGCTGTTCCAATTTTAATTGTTGGAGACAAATATGTTGGCAACAACAATTATGAACAACTTTCACACATATCACCACTCATACAAGTCATGATGTACATCAATTTTCCGAATAATTCATTCAAGCATGGAACAATTATGATCCTTATCTTAAGGCATGGGCATACCTGAGAGAGAGATAATTAAGAAGGTGTAGGATAAGGTTAAACAAGTACAGTAGAAGTGCAATAGCTTGAAACATCCAAGATCAACCTTAGGGTGCTAGCTAAAACAGTCCACAAGCGTGCAACTGAAGAAGGTGACCTCAACTCCTTTCTACATTTTTATGAAAGTCATACAACAACCAATAGTAGCACCCTTCTGAAGTGGAGAGGCAACCTTAAAGTATACACCAACACTCTCAATCAGGAGCAACGCAAACACAAAGACAAAAGGCACCTTCATACACAGAGGTAGTATCCTTAAGGAGGTTAAGAGAGGAAAATATACCCTTTAAACAAACTTAGCAGGCTATGGCCTGCTACAGCAGGATAAACATGGTCACAACAGCCCTAAAGGTCTTGGCCCAACTTGGATCTCATTTTAAAATCATCTGTCACAATAAGATATATATAGTGAGCTCGGTAATCCTATTACCATGTTATTCGATCTTAGAAAAAACATAACTCAATCAAAACTGAAATTTTCTTGCAAAGGACCAATAGACCAATGTTGGTCTCAATGAACAAAAACGCCATCATAATATATAAGAAAACTCAATGGGGTAGCTAGAGTTATTGAGTGTTCCGAGTTGCATGCAAGACGTCTCAAGGTTGGTCCCCTGAACTGGCTTCTTTTATTGTCGCCTCGCTCGATGCCTTTTTTCGAACCAAGAATTAATAATCAACAATGATGAGTCTACACTAGGTACCATCCACAAAACATGGAGAAGAGCTTAAAAATTTCCTCATGAGGTTTTCCTTGGAGAAAATTGCAGAAATTTTAAAAAAAATCTATATATATAAGCCAATACATCAATTGGGTGTAGATTGAGTGGTTGTGAGGAAAATTTATTACCCTCCCCACCCAGGTTCAAATCCCAATTTGTGACATATTTGTTATTAGTGAGCTGAATGTTGATGAGCTATATATGATATATTCATGAGTTGATGACCTAACCTAACGACCTGAAGAATCTAGGGTTTACCCTAGGTACAATCTTGAAATGAGGCAGAGTTCCTAGGTAGTTTCCCTCAGGATATGTTACCTGAAAAAAAGAATATAAGCCAAGTCATTTTGTCAACAAAGAGGACTTAGGTCATAGTTTCAAATTTTGTTGAGTCCCTCAAGGTTACCAACCAGTATTACGGCTGGCAATTGAGCCACCCTTCATTCAAATATTTGGGGAAGAGGGGGGATCCGAACAGCTTTTCCTTGGATATATATATGTATATATATATATTCAATTAGATGTATCCCGAGCGATTGTGAGGAGAAGTGTTATCCTCCCCACCCAAGTTCAATTCTTGTGAGTGACATGTTGAGCTCTTAATGAGTATATTCTTGTAATGGCCTTGAGTTTGTTGACAAAGCCACAACTTCTGCAGAATCCAGTTTACCTTAAGTACCATCCTTGGGATGAGGGGAAGTGCCTAACAGGTTTCCCCAAGATATGTATTTCACAAAAGATTATGTGTCTGTGTGCGTGAAATCCTAATCATATACATTAGTTTATACATCCCATCTTTAATTGAGCATATGTGACTTCCAAAACTCTTCCATTGGCTATATTACAAAGACATTACTAAAATATTGCAAAACTACATTTTCTATCATTTTGATTTTATTATGATAGTTTTGCAATAGGGTCAATAGTTCAGCTAGACCATAATACTCTTCAAAAAGTATTAGGAGTGCTCGAATGATCTTTACTGATGAATATGAAGATATCAAACATTATAGATACAAACAGGTTTAGAAGTTCACAAAGTAGATTCTGAATTCCCTAGAGGGTCAACTGAATTCAATAATATACTAAAGATGTTCTTGGCCGGGATGAAACCCAAAAAAATTAGAACCTAACATGTTTTGCATCACTACAAATGACAACAATACATCATGCTTGGTGTCAGAGCAAACAATCTAGAAAAATTATGCGATAGTTTCCAACCCATGAAAGTTCCCAGTTTCAACATAAACAGAACAAAACAGTACACTATGCCCCATATTTAGATGCAACAGAAAATCTCATTGCGAATTTAATACAAACTTATCATTTGATATTGAAAGAACTAAATTTAAGAAACTACAAAAAGGATCAATACCTTATCATAAGTATCCGGCANAATCTTCCAACATTTGAATTCCTAAATTGTGGGTGTACTTGGGAATCCTATTAAATGCAGAAGAGAACCAAAGTGAAACAAGAAACATGGTACCTTTAGGAATTACCTATACCATACCATTCTGAAAAGTGCATTATGTTACGCTATCCTTTTTCAAGTTAAACCATTACAAGGAATTTTGTCGTTGTGAGAATATTTCATAAACCAAAATTGGCACCCATATTCCCAACCATTTGATTTGATCATTTTGCTGTAAATGATTACATTTTTTAGATGTATTAATCATCGATGATAATTAAAATCTCTAGGGTTATCCTTTTGATGGATACGTTAACAGTTTATTCCTTAGAAACTATATATGTGCCAATAAATTAAAAAATCTATCAATAGTTTTAACATCTTCCATCATGTCTGCATAATGAAAACATATGCCATAGTGTGAAATCATGTTTTTGTTTTTTCTAGATAATACCCACCAAAAGCAAGAAAATTATGCATCTAAAGAAAATAGTGTTTTGATAAGTAACCCTGCAACAAAATCCTAAATAATGCAAACTCCCTTCCAGCATAATAGTACATTGATTCACCCAAGATTTTTAATGTTGAAGACAATCAACAAAAACTGAGATATTTCACCTAAACAACATTCTGGTGCAGTAAAAACTAGTGTACCAAGAGATCTTCGAAGCTCATCATTGTCATTTTGTTGCGTCGAGAGGCGCTTTCTACAGCTCAAATGGGTGGGTGAGATGTGTCCCGTCTGTAAGGCTGACGTGGCACATGTTGGCTCATTAAAATAATAATAATAAAAAGTAAAACAAAAAAACTTATATAACATGTCGGCTTATAATTTAAAAAATAAAAATATTATACTCATGTAAATATACAATTATATTAGGGCAATACTTACAAACTAAGTAGTAAATTCAATTGACTTTAGTAAGAAGATATTATAAAACCAAGAACATATAAAATTTAATAAAACTTAGTAGGGAAAAACCAAACTTCAATAATAGATTTATTATTGGTGGGCCAAGGCTAAGATCATCTCTCCTTCTCACTTTGGCAAAACACAACTAGCAAGAAACCACGGGCCACTAAAACCATGTGCTTTAAACCACTAGTCAAAGTTAACCCTAACATGTAAATGTTCACTTTTAGTTATAAAAAAAAACAAGTCATTTCTCAAATACATTTGAATAAACGTTTAAAATCTTCAATTGATGGTAAAATGATTTTCAAATTCCAATTTATTAACGAAATCTAAATTTTAAAAATTTATATGGATTAGTTTACTCATTAACTACTCCTGACATTCATTATTAGTTTTAAAGAAAGACAAGTAAAACAATTTTTGGAAATCTATTTGATTAATTACTCATTAACTACTCTTGACATTCATTATTAGTTTTAAAGAAAGACAAATAAAACAATTTTTGGAAATCTATTTGATTAAATAATTATTAATGTTACTGGCCTCATTTTTTTACTGATATTTACCCTATTTTGAAATTACTTAAGCAAGTTGACCATTTCCAACTAGGAATACTTATTAGACATTTTTGTAAATTAAAAAGAGTGTGCATCTCAAGAGAACTTGATCCCTCTCGGCGTTTGGTAGAGCCATAGTTAAGATGGATCTATACTGGTATGCACCATAGGATAATATTAAGAAAATAACCACCATAGAATAAGATTACTACCAGAGACAGTCTGTCACATGCCCCAATTTGCAAAAACACTTTTATAATGTTTGAGTAACATTGTGTTAAATTTTATGCTAAGTTGTAATTGATGACCCAGTGGGGTCAAGAATATTTAATGTAAATTTATAATATTTTATTTATAAATAAATAAATGAGGAGACAACAGCTTAGGGAAGCTGTTAAAAGAATGTTTCCCGGTTAATTGGTGGAGGAGACTGGGTGGAGAGCAAACTGACAAGTGGCAGCATCCTCAAACCACTTCCAACTGTTGCAGGTGGAAACTTTCCTATATTTGTGGTCATGATTCCCCAAGAAAGTGGAATCAGAGCAGGTGGCTCATTTAATGAAAACTGATCCAAAAGACCTAGGCATCTCTATAAAATTTCTCATTGAAGAGAGTTGAGGCTGTTCATTCTAAAGAGGTGATCATTTAGGGTGAACGAATTTACTCAAGAGAAATTCAATGGAGGGGAGTCTGGAGTGTGTTTGAGGGGATTAACTGCTGAGATTGAACTAGTTGCAGCTTCTAAGATGAGATTCATACTGCTGAGAGCAGATTTTGATTACTGAGGTAATTGGACCCAGTCAGGTGACAGAGGTCTTACAGTTGCATTCTCCACCCAGTTCTCAGCCAAGAAGACCAGAAACAAGCTCGGGGGTCCTGAGGAAGCGTTGTCTGAGCGCTCTCCAGGAGTTTGGTTGGGAGGAACAACCTTCTTAAGCTGTTGTTGTCTTGTCCTCAACAGGTTCTAATTTCTTTTATTGTCTTTAGTTAAATAATTCTTAGTTTATCTTCTACAGTCATGTTAGTATTTTAGGATTTGTGAAAGAAAAGTAACTGAGTAATGTTGAATCCAGTAAAATTATAGATTATAGTAGAAATATAAATGATTATGTAAAAAGTGAAACAGATAGAATTAAAATTTCCAAGCTGTGTTTTTCCACACCTGAACTTAGGTCATACTCTAGCACAGCTGGATTGCTTAGGTGAATGAAATGATTCTCTTATTTGAATGTAAACAGTAGATAGATTTTACTTCATTGTTTATGAATTACACTAAATAGCAGTGCTATGTATTGTCTGTTTTATTTACTTTAGCTAACTAAATAGAAAAATAGGTATGAAAGAGAACAGTAAATATTATTCCAGTATTAGTATGTTGATAAATAGAATTTATAGTTAACAGAAGTAAAGTGAGTAAATTAACATCTAAAAACCATGTGAAAGGAAATTTTTAAGCCTGTAGAGTCGAAGGGTCGAAACCTAAGCCTGCTAGTAAAAACCAATTATGCAAAAGTCTTTTATATTAAACTGTAAATAAGATACATTACTAACAGGAGAAGTAAAACTCAGTATATTCTATAACTCGACTGTTCCACAGTCTTCTTTTCTTTAAGTTCAAATGTAAAAAGGAAAAATTGAAGCAACACGAGACAGAGGTCACTTAGCATCTCTGAGTTCATAGGAGGCTCTTTATAAATCTTAACCAAAAGCATTTACATCACTTAAGCCGTAAGGATGAAACTGCATAACCAAAGCCACTTATACATCACAGCTTCAAGAGCCTGTGTTACCCAGCGAAGTATCGCAAGGGTTTTTAAATAAAACATGGGTAATAATCAACAAACTAAAATTCATAACCAACAGAGAACCGAAGCCTTGTATCCAACCACAGGAACCTTCATCCAACAACCCAAACCGCAAGTAGGGAGAACCCACGACGAGACCGGGGCTTACCAGTTGGAATCCCACGAAGTTAACTGGTGCACAAGCTTGCATTCCACTCATAGCTTGGAGCTGATAGCAGGAGCCTGCAAGAACAAAAATTCAAACAATATTTAAACTATGTTCATAATTTATTAAAACCCTAACTTGGTAAATCTTTTGATAAGAGGAATTTGAGTAGGGTAAATGTATACCTATGAACAAGAAGAATCAGAGCCGAGAAGAAACGGCCACCCAATTCGAATACACTAAACCGAGAACCAAGAAAACCCTTAAGCCAACTCTGCGACAGAGATAGCAAAGAGACAATCTTAGGTTTCACGATGCCAAAGCAAGGAACGAGCAGTCACAAGGGTAAGACCATTTACAGGCTTTGAGCCACTTGAAGAAACCTTTAACCACTCACACAGTATTTTTCTTACTCACAAGAGAAACCGAAACAAAAATTACGATACCAAAAATCACTTTGCAAAGTAATGCAGACTACGGTGCCAACGAATAAGGAAGTTGCAGGCCTCTCATGGCCGCAAAGACTCACAACGCAGCTTGCAGGAGGAAAAACCCTCGGACCAAAATACAAAGGAGTAGGGTTACAACATTTGAAGTCAACCAACATATGGAGGAGGCTTGTCCACGTGCCTTCCAAAAATCTCAACAAGTGTGGGTCGAGTTCAAATGTCAGCGTTGTACATTCAATTTATAAAACTTATCATTGCCAATAATAAAAATCATGCTATCGACCATATTATAATAGTTCATATAATTGCTTATAATGTCAAATTTGCCATCAATAATGTTATACCATGGAAACTAGTATAATGATGGATTCAAAACTTATAATGTATATTGCCATTAGTTTCGACTACATTATAGTAGTTGACAGGTAGTAAAACTACCTTAGGTTACAAGTTAGTATATTTTGTTATAGCCTATTATTGATAAATTATAAATCAACATAGTATTATAATATTGTAATAACAATTGTATCATGGTTATAATCTAAAGACTATGAATACAGCTTGTCTACTAGTTGTTCAAGAAGATATTCATACTTGCAACAAATCAAACAAGTTTGGTGTTGTGCTAGAGCTAGTAAAGGAAAAATAAAGTTTAGATATGATGTTATTTTATAAACTGGAAAAGCCTTAAATATCTCCACATAAAAACTTGGGAATCTTCAAGAAGACTGAGGACTAATCTTATTGAAGGAGTTTGTCTACTAGTTGTTCAAGAAGATATTCATACTTGAAACAAATCAAACAAGTTTGGTGTTGTGCTAGAGCTAGTAAAGGAAAAATAGAGTTTAGATATGATGTTATTTTATAAACTGAAAAAGCCTTAAACTTCTCCACATAAAAACTTGGGAATCTTCAAGAAAACTGATGACTAATCTTATTGAAGGAGTTTCTCATAAGAAGCTAATCACTCATTGTAAACTTTACTAATGAAAAACAAAAGACTATGTTCATATTTAAAGGGAAGTACACTTAAATATTAAAAGTAAAAATAGTAGTAAGATCACGAAATAGTCGAAGTAATTATGTACCAAGACCATGAGCTCTATGCTCACTGTGGGAATCTATAAATAACCATGTACTATAATTTATAAAAGATAATCATCTTACGAAAGAAGGACCTTTGGAAGAACTCATTCTTTTAAATAGCATTGATTATGTCAAGGATATAAGGTCATTATGGCTTTAGATATAAATACTGTCATAGAATCAAAACAACGAAAGGAAATTTACTTTACCTCTTCAAAGACTTGCAGCTTAATAATTGATTTATATACTAGCATCTTAACATGATAGAGAAGTACTTTTCTCGACATAATTTAAAATAAACACCTACATGATCATACGCTTACCTGTTGAACCTGTAAGAACCAGCAGTCCATTTGAGTTAGCAGAACGCTAAGTAAGCCCCAATTTCAAACAAGGTTTCTCACCTACTTGACAAAAGTAAATCATCAGTATAGCTAGCAACAATTAAATGCAAGTCCTCTTTCTATCACATATGAACATTAAAGCTGTATAAGTATTTTTGTTATTTGAAACTAACCCTTAAATTTTGTTAAACTGTTTCATTTTCCACTAAATGCTAGCAGTTACTAAACTACGATTTAAGACATTTTATGTCACTTTAAAAATTTTAAATTTTTATGAAATTTTGGGTCATTACATGTGGTATCAGAGCACAAGGTTCAAACACTAGGCCTTGATGAAGCTCAACTTGCTTATATGGAACAGTAAATTTAAATCATTATGCTGATGTTGTTTTCTTTGAATGATATACACAGAGAAATTTGTTGTTGAGTTAATGACAGGTATGGAAAGATTGGAAGAATATGCAGAAGAGGAATCTCCGTACACTGAACAAGATAATCTACAAAAAGAACCTATACAAGAAGATATAACCAATAATTCTTTCGAACTACTATAAACAATTAAATAATTAAAATAAAAAATGGAATCAGTTAAGAAAGAAAATGAGAGGATTCTGAGATCTCAGGAGGAACTGAATCATATCTTAATAGAAAGATTTTATACTGAGGAAAAGGGTAAAAGAGCTGATTCTGAAGATATAAGTTATCAACATAAGTATAAGAAGACTAAACAGATTAAAAATGAAAGTAGCTCATCTTCCGAAGTATATGGTGATCAACGTAACTCTCATTATACTAGTGACAGTAGTGAGGATAACCACCATACTAGGAAAAGAAAATATAAACCTTATGAAGAAATCTCTGGGGAGTTTAAGAAGATCAAGCCGCCAACATTTATGGAGAAACTGAAAAAATGGGAGGAAGCGGAATCCTAGCTATCTCAGCTGAAGAAGTACTTCCAGATTTATAACTATTCTAATCAACTAAAGGCTAGGATGGCTATTTATAATCTTACAGGGAAAGCTGATATATGGTGGCAAGACTTAAAAAGAGTGACGGTATAAAAGAGAAAAACATAAATTGGAGTACATTCAAGAAATACTTCAAGAATAAATTTTTATCTAAACAGTGCTATGAAGAAAGGGCTAAAGAATTCTATGAGTTAAAACTAGGTACAATGAATATAAAAGAATTGAACAATAAGTTTCTAAGTATGTTTAGGTATGTGCCATACATCATGGATGAAAAACCTAAGGTACAACTATTTCTCAGTTGTTTATCTTATCACATAAATGATAGGATTGAATATGATAATCCGAAAACCCTAGAAGAAGCCATGAGAAAAGTGAATTTTGGTTATGAACAAAATCGTAAAAAAGAGAGTATGGCCCACTGGAAGGCTAAAAGGAATAATAATTTTGATCAAAAGAAGAAAGAGTTTGTGCCTAATTGAAATTCTAAAAATAATAACACAAGAAATTTTCCTAATAAGAATTTCCAGGGGAATAAGAGTAATTCACAGACCAATCAGAACAATCAAAAGAACAAAGAGTCTGCTAACAATCACAGTAACTACACAAAGAACTTTGAACGAAAAAAACTCATAAAGTGTTGGGAATATGGTCCGCATTATGCCTCAGTCTGTCCCAAACGGAAAAAGACTGTCAGCAATATCCACACAATACAGGAGGAGATGACTGTTGATGATTTAGCGAGGACAATGCCCAGGATCAATGCAGCTTTAGAGAATCAGCAAGCAGACTATCAAACTTCCATGATGGAAGTGGAAGGTAAGATAAATCAAATACCCATATCTATTTTAATTGATCCAGGAGCTAGTTTAAGCTATATTTCTCCTAACTTGGTAGAAAAGTGCAAACTTCCAGTTGAAAAGTTTGCAAGTTCTTGGTTAGTTCAGTTAGCTACTGGTGCAAAGAGAAATGTAATTAACTTTGTAAAGAATTGTGTAGTAACTATGGATCAATTTGAAACTTTTGTTAAGCTCAATGTACTACCTTTATGTTTATATGACATATTAATTGGTATGGATTGGTTAGAGCAGCATAGGGTGGTCTTGAATTGCTTTGATAAAACCTTTACTTATATAAATAATGATGGAAAATTAATAAGTGTAAAGGGAATCCCTAAGAAAACAGCCATAAGGCAAATTTCTGCTCTGCAGCTTAAGAGAGCTGTTAGGAAGGGTTGTAATGCTTATGCAGTAACAGTAACCAATGAAGAAAATCTAAACAACGTAGATAAAGTAAAATTGGAGGATATACCAGTTCTAAAGGAATATTTAGATGTATTTCCGGAAGAAATTCCGGGACTGCCTCCAAAGAGGGAATTAGATTTTACCATTGAGCTGATACCTGGTGCAGTGCCCAGCTCAAAAGCCCTTTATTGGATGAATATACTCGAATTAAATGAACTTAAGTATCAGTTAAAAGAACTTATTGACAAGAATTACATTCGACCCAGTGTGTCTCCCTGGGGGGCACTTGTCATCTTTGTTAAGAAAAATGACGGAACTCTACGACTATGCATAGATTATCGCCAATTAAATAAGATGACTATCAAGAACAGATATCCGTTACCTCGCATAGATTATTTGTTTGATCAATTATGTGGAGCCACGGTATTTTCAAATATTGACTTACGGTATGGATATCACCAAGTCAGAATTAAAGATGAAGACATCTTTAAAACAACTTTTCGGACTCGATATGGACATTACGAATTTTTTGTTATGCCATTCGGGCTTACTAACGCTCCAACTGCTTTTATGTGTCTAATGAATAATGCAATGCACAAATATCTGAATAAATTTGTGGTCGTATTTATCAACGACATATTAATATATTCGAAATCTGAAGAAGAACATAAAGAACATTTAAAAATTGTCTTGTAAGAATTACAAGAACATCAACTCTTTGCGAAATTTAGTAAATGCGATTTTTTTAAAGATAAAATCCAGTACTTAGGTCATGTGGTGACTAAGGAAGGAATTTCAGTGGACCCCGAAAAGATAAAGGCAATCGAAGATTGGCCAGTTCCAAAAGACGTAACTGATGTTCGATGATTCATGGGGATTACCGGTTATTACCGGAGGTTCATCGAAGGGTTTTCGAGAATCGCAAATCCGATAACCTCTTTGCAAAAAAAGGGAAAGAAATTTGATTGGAATCAGAAGTGCGAAGATAGTTTTAAAAAGTTAGAAACCTTATTAACTAGCGCACCAATTTTAAGAATTGTTGATCCAAATAAAGATTTTATAGTATGTACTGACGCCTGCAATGATGGTTTAGGTGGAGTATTGACTCAGGAAGGACATGCCATTGCTTATGAGTCTAGGAAATTGAAGATTCATGAAAAGAATTAAACAACCTATGACTTGGAATCAGCTGTTGTCATACATGCTTTAAAGATGTGGCGTCATCATTTAATTGGAAGAAAATTTATCTTAATGACAGATAATAAGGGATTAAAATATTTGTTAGATCAACCTAACCTGAATGCTAGGCAAGCTAGGTGGTTAGCTTTTCTAAGTGAATATGATTTCAAAATTCAACACATCAAAGGGAAAGAAAATAAAGTTGTTGATGCATTAAGTAGAAATGCAAAGCTGAATTTTACAGCAGCTATCAGCACTTATACAACAGATTTGGAAGAACAGCTTAAAGCGGGAATAGAACAAGATGAAAATTGTCTAAAGTTACAAGCAAAAGCAAAAGAAAATCTAATAGAAAGTCTAAGTACAGGGTATAGCTTGAATGAAAAAAGATTATTAATGTATAAAGACAGAATATATGTACTTAATGTACCTAAGATTAAGTTATTAATTTTGGACGAAATTTATAAAACTCTTTATTGAGAGCATCTGGGTTATTAGAAAACTATAACCATGCTAAGAAAAGAGTATTTCTGGCCAAACATGAAGACTGAACTTGCAGAATATATTGCTAGATGCTTTGAATGCTAGCAAGTAAAAACTAAACATCAGCATCCAGATGGGTTACTTCATCCTTTACCTATCCATAGCTGGAAATAGGAGATAATTAGTCTTGATTTTGCTACTGGACTGCCTAAAAATCAGAACTTAAATGACTCCATAATGGTAGTGGTTGACAAATTGAGTAAAGCAACTCATTTTATACCTGTAAAAACCACTTATAAAGCTGCAATTATAGCTGATATTTTCTTAAAACAAAATTTTCAACTGCATGGAATACTGAAGGTCATAATTTCAGACCGAGACCCTAAATTTACTGGTAACTGTTGGAGATCTCTGTTTAAAGGATTAAATACCACATTAAATTTTAGTACCTCCTTCCATTCTCAAATTGGTGGACAGACTGAAAGAGTAAATCAAGTACTGAAAGATCTACTAAGAATGTATGTAAAGGAGCATCCAGGTAAATGAGAAGATTACTTACACCTAGTAGAATTTGCTTAGAATAATAATTATCAAGCTTCAGCTAGATATAGTCATTTCGAAATTTTGTATGGAATGAAATGTAACACTCCCATCTCTTGGAGTAATCTTATGGACAGGTTAGTATTAGGACTTGAATTATTGAAAGAAATGGAAGTAATTGTAAAGCAGGTACAAGGTAATCTGAAAATTGCGCAAGATCGACAGAAAAGTCAAGCAGACCTTAAATGAACTCCAAAGGAGTTCCAGCTAGGTGAACATGTTTTCATTAAGGTGAGACCCAAAAAGAGTTCTCTGAGGTTGGGTAGTTGTGCCAAACTAGCACCTCGTTATTTTGGTCCTTTTGAAATACTATCCAGGATCGGACAGGTAGCCTATCAGTTAGCTTTACCACTGAATTTAAGAGTTCACAATGTTTTTCACATTTCTGTATTAAAGAAATATGTGCATGATGCTACTTATGTTATTAATTGGAATGATGTGCAGGTGGAACCTGAAGGAGATTTTCTGGTGGAACCGGACTGTGTCCTCGAGAGGAGGGAGATCTCACTTTGGAACCGGACCATTGGTCAAGTGAAGGTGCAATGGAAGCACCTTAGTCCAGAGGAAGCCACCTGGGAATTGGAAAGTCATATGCGGGATGCATATCCAATTCTATTTCAAGGAAACTCTGAGGACAAGAAATAAATAACATCGATGACGATGTTATAATTTAAGGGGGTGTGTATGTTACATGCCTCAATTTTCAAAAACAATTTTATAATGTTTGAGGAACATTGTGTTAAATTTTATGCTAAGTTGTAATTGATGATCTAGTGGGGTCAAGAATATTTAATGTAAATTTAGAATATTTTATTTATAAATAAATAAATGAGGAGACAACAACTTAGGAAAGTTGTTAAAAAAGTGTTTACTGGTTAATTGGTGGAGGAGACTGGGTGGAGAGAAAACTGATAGGTGGCAACATCCTCAAACCACTTTCAATTGTTGTAGGTGGCAACTTCCCTCTATTTGTGGTCATGATTCGCCAAGAAAGTGGAATCAAAGCAGTTGGCTAATTTAATAAAAACTGACCTAGAATACCTAGGCATCTCTATAAAATTTCTCATTAATGAGAGCTGAGGCTACTCATTCTAGAGAGGTGATCATTCAGGGTGAATGAATTTACTCAAGAGAAATTCAATGGAGGGGAGTCTGGAGTGTGCTTGAGGGGATTAACTGCTGAGATTGAACTAGTTGCAGCTTCTAAGCTGAGGTTCATACTATTGAGAGCAGATTTTGATTACTGAGGTAATTGGACCAGTCAGGTGACAGAGGTCTTACAATTGCATTCTCCACCCAATTCTCAGCCAAGAAGACCAGGAACAAGCTTGGGGGTCCTGAGGAAGCGTTGTTTGAGCACTCTCCAGGAGTTTAGTTGGGAGGATTAACCTCCTTAAGATGTTGTTGCCTTGTCCTCAACAGATTCTAATTTCTTTTATTGTCTTCAGTTAAATCATTCTTAGTTTATATTCTACAGACATGTTAGTATTTTAGGGTTTGTGAATGAAAAGTAACTGAGTAATGTTGAATCCAGTAAAATTATAGATTATAGTAGAAATAGAAATGATTATGTAAAAAGTGAAATAGATAGAATTAAAATTTCTAAGCTGTGTATTCCCACGCCTGAACTCAGGTCGTACTCTAGCACATCTGGATTGCTTAGGTGAATGAGATGATTCTCTTATTTGAATGTAAACAATAGATAGATTTTACTTCATTGTTTATGAATTACACTAAATAGTAGTGCTATGTATTGTCTGTTTTATTTACTTTAGCTAACTAAATAGAAAAATAGGTATGAAAGAGAATGGTAAACATTATTCCAGTATTAGTATGTTGATAAATAGAATTTATAGTTAACAGAAGTAAAGTAAGTAAATTAACATTTAAAAACCATGTGGAAATGAAATTTATAAGCCTGTAGAGTCGAAGGGTCGAAACCCAAGCCTGCTAGTAAAAACCAATTATGCAAAAGTCTTTTATATTAAACTGTAAATAAGATACATTACTGACAGGAGAAGTAAAACCCAGTACATTCTATAACTCGACTGCTCCATAGTCTTCTTTTTTTTAAGTTCAAATGAAAAAAGGAAAATCTGAAGCAACACAAGACAGAGGTCACTTAGCATCTCTGAGCTCAGAGGAGGCTCTTTATAAATCTTAACCAAAAGCATTTACATCACTTAAGCTGTAAGGATGAAACTGCATAACCAAAAACCACTTATACATCACGGCTTCAAGAGCCTGTGTTACCCAACGAAGTATCGCAAGGGTTTTTAAATAAAACATGGGTAATAATCAACAAACTAAAATTCATAACCAACAGAGAACCGAAGCCTTGTATCCAACCACAGGAACCTTCATCCAACAACCCAAACCGCAAGTAGGGAGAACCCACGACGAGACCGGGGCTTACCAGTTGGAATCCCACGAAGTTAACTGGTGCACGAGCTTGCATTCCACTCATAGCTTGGAGCTAATAGCAGGAGCCTGCAAGAACATAAATTCAAACAATATTTAAACTCTGTTCATAATTTATTAAAACCTTAACTTGGTAAATCTTTTGATAAGAGGAATTCGAGTAGGGTAAATGTATACCTGTGAACAAGAAGAATCAGAGTCAAGAATAAACGGCCACCCAATTTGAATACACTAAACCGAGAAGCAAGAAAACCCTTAAGCCAACTCTGCGACAAAGAAAGCAAAGAGACAGTCTCAAGTTTCATGATGCCAAAGCAAGGAATGAGCAGTCACAAGGGTAAGACCATTTACAGGCTTCGAGCCACTTGAAGAAGCCTTTAACCACTCACACAGTGTTTTTCTTACTCACAAGAGAAACCAAAACATAAACTACGATACCAAAAATCACTTTGCAAAGTAATCCAGACTACGGTGCCAACAAATAAGAAAGTTGCAATCCTCTCATGGCCGCAAAAACTCACAGCGCGGCTTGCAGGAGGAAAAACCCTTGGACCAAAATACAAAGGAGTAGGGTTACAACATTTTAATTCAACCAACGTATGGAGGAGGCTTGTCCACATGCCTTCCAAAAATCTCAACAAGTGTGGGTCGAGTTCAAATGTCAGCGTTGCACATTCGATTTATAAAACTTATCATTGCCAATAATAAAAATCGTGCTATCGACCATATTATAATAGTTCATATGATTGCTTATAATGTCAAATTTGCCATCGATAATGGTATACCATGGAAACTAGTATAATGATGGATTCAAAACTTATAATGTATATTGCCATTAGTTTAGACTACATTATAGTAGTTGACAAGTAGTAAAATTACCTTAGGTTACAAGTTAGTATATTTTGTTATAGCCTATTATTGATAAATTATAAATCAACATAGTATTATAATATTGAAATAACAATTGTATCATGGTTATAATTTAAAGACTATGAATACAGCTTGTCTACTAGCTGTTCAAGAAGATATTCATATTTGTAACAATTCAAACAAGTTTGGTGTTGTGCTAGAGCTAGTAAAGGAAAAACAGAGTTTAGATATGATGTTATTTTATAAACTGGAAAAGCCTTAAACTTCTCCACATGAAAACTTGATGCTGATAGATGAGGGAATCTTCAAGAAGACTAGGGACTAATCTTATTGAAGGAGTTTCTCATAAGAAGCTAATTACTCATTGTAAACTTTACCAACAAAAAATAGAAGAATATGTTCATATTTAAAGGGAAGTACACTTGAATATTAAAAGTAAAAATAGCAGTAAGATCACGAAACAATTGAAGTAATTATGTACCAAGACCGTGAGCTCTATGCTCACTGTGGGAATCTATAAATAACCATGTACTATAATTTATAAAAGATAATCATCTTATGACAGAAGGACCTTTGGAAGAACTCATTCTGTTAAATAGCATTGATTATGTCAAGGAGATAAGGTCATTATGGCTTTAGATATAAATACTGTCATAGAATCAAAACAATGAAAGCAAATTTACTTTACCTCTTCAAAGACTTGTAGCCTAATAATTGATTTATATACTAGCATCTTAACATGCTAGAGAAGTATTTTTCTCAACATAATTTAAAATAAACACCTACATGATCATACGCTTACCTGCTGAACCTATAAAACCCAGCAGTCCATTTGAGTTAGCAGAACGCTGAGTAAGCCCTGATTTCAAACAAGGTTTCTCACCTACTTGACAAAAGTAAACCATCAGTATAGCTAGCAACAATTGAATGCAAGTCCTCTTTCTATCACATATGAAAATTAAAGTTGTATTAGTTTTTCTGTTATTTGAAACTAACCCTTAAATTTTGTTAAATTGTTTAATTTTCTGCTAAACGCTAGTAGTTACTAAACTGCGATTTAAGACATTTTATGTCACTTTAAAAATTTTAATTTTTTACGAAATTTTGGGTCATTACACAGTCTTATAGAGAAAAATGCACATAATGCATCAAATTTTATATAACCAGGTCCTATGACAACAATATCTCATAGAGATTATAGATAACAACACATAGTCAATATTCAAAACATAAAGAACAACATAATTCCAGTAAGATCAAAGGACCATACTTTGAAGGAACCAAAGAGCAAATAAATGGCCAAACCATTTGTGTTTTTGTGTCAATCTCATCCTCTAATAAATGGTAAAAAAAAATCTACTTCGTAAAGTATCAAGAAGGAAACAAATATATATTGATCTATTTGGGAACATAGGAATTGGAATTAGCCACAAATTGTCAAAGTATAAACCAAAAAGAGAAAATCTCAAGACAAAAAGGGATGGTGCATTAAATTTGTCTCTTTTAGTATGGAACTTTGCATTGTTTCAGACACTTTTATAGCTACTGTAATTAATGTTCTACAATCTGTGTTTGGGCTGCACTTACAGTTTGTCATGTCCTTTGTCAAATGTGCTTCTCAATATTTCTTTACTCATGCAATGTATTTGGAATTTCAATCCTGTAGTTGCATCTCCTTGTTGCATGCTATTAGTATTTTTAAAACACTCAAGTTTGTCAAGAACAATTATCTTCTTTTCTGGAGGTCTACTTAGTCTTGAATTCTACCCCTAATCAGACTCAACTCCCCCTATTGGTGTGCATTTCCCAGTCAATCTTTTTTCTTGTCAGTGATTCTCTCTTGGGTTCATGATCATGGAAACCCTGTATCCTTGTCCTTAATAGGTCACTACAAGCCATTTCGATTTCCCTTAATGTGAGAATAGTAGTTCTCCTTGAGCTTCTTTTATAGGAAATTTTCAAATTGTTGAAGTCTGCCACTAAGCTTCTTTGTAAAAAACTCTTCAAGTCTTCTTCAAATATGCTCATGACACATCTATTGCCACAAAACTACAATCCTTATTCTACTTAGGCTAAGATAGAAACGATGATACATGACTGTTGATCCCTGATGCTGAAGTTATGAAATCAACTTTAAAGCAATCATATGTTAGATGCTGCCATAAAAGAGTCTTCATCCAAGGCCTAAACAGGGTGTCCATGCTATTGTGAGAACTTCATGAAGTAAGCCAATCTTGCTGCCAAAAATAACATTGCAAGTGTTGTAACGTGTCTTCTTCTGATACCAAGAGAAGGCCATAACGTTTGTTTCCTCTATAATATGAAAATAGAACCTCAAAAACCAATGAGTCGCATCTATTATCCTTAGCAAATTTAAGTCCTGATGTATAATTCCTTTTTAAAAATCAAACACCTCATTGATAATAACTAATCAGTTGTGTTTGCTGGTCTGGTGCCCTTTTCCTTCTTTTTCAAATTTCAAATCATGCTTCCTTTTATTTCGTATCATATTTGCACTATGCTCTATCTTTGAGAACCTCTTTCATTGCTCAGGATTATCTCAATTGATCAATGTGAGTAGTCTAAAATAGGCATGCAACAGAGCAACCTTCTTCTTTTGACATTCTTCTTTCATTTGCTGGATTGACTTCAAGTTCGATATTTTCCTCATCTTTCTTGATTTGTTGTTCATATTTTCTTTTCCATACTTTTATGAGTCTTGGCCTAGGAGACCTTGTCATTCCACAATTTTGTGCAATATGTCCATAGTTGTGACATTTGAAGCACTCATCATTGTGATCCATTATGCTTCCACAATTTCTTGCTATGTGACCATAGTTATGACACTTGTAACATTGAACATTATATAAATCCATGTAACCATTTCTAGCTCTAACTTGATCGTCTTTGCAGTTTACGGCTTTATGCCCAAAATGATTGCAAGAATAACAATGGCCATGAAAATATACTTTGTACCTGCATAAAATATTTTGACTTGATGGAGTACTCTTTCTGATTTTGTCATGGAATGAAGACTTTTCCTTTTGGGAAGCTTCTTGACATTTATAGTTGGTTTGAGCAATCATTTCGAGACCTATTTTCCTTCTTGGTACATAGTATATACAGGAGTCCCTTGTTATCTTAAGAATACATAGTATATACAGGAGTCCCTTGTTATCTTAAGAAATGGAGCGCTGCTAGTCATGTTAAAGAGAGACAGTGAAATAATATTAGACAAGAATTTCAGTAATCAAACTTCTTATTGGGCTTCGTCATTGAAATCAGGATGAACCAGCCGCTTAGCAACAAATCACAGTAGCATAGAAATAACGACAAACAAGATTTATGTATTCGATATATTTGGGAAGAAAATCATCTTATACAATAGATAACCACAACGATAAACTAACCATAGCTAGTTGTATCGGTCCCCCTATTCTTCCCAGCTTAATCCCGTCACACAAAAGGTAAAATTCTATACAACTTTTTGTGATAAAACAACATAAGATTCAAATCTACAGAACTCCAAAATGCATTTATTTGTTGTTACTTTGTGTGATGTACAATGGCATGATCATAATCAAGCAAACTGAGTGTCTTCCTGGGTGGCATAATAGTCTTCTTTTTAAATGCCAACTTGAGGTCAATTTGGATGCATAATTATATGTTTAAGAGTCTAAATGTGAATTTCCTAACATACATCTACATTATCTTGATTACATCGTAGAATTTGAAGTGGTTCGCATATATCTAAAGAAGGTCGGAGCCATACGATTGGAAGTGGTTAGCATATATCTAAAGAAGGCCAGAGCCATTCAGACTACTTTCTTAGGTCTCTCGAGTCAGAAACAATGTTAGGATTATTAGTCTTTTATTTAGTATAAAATATAATACCATCATTAAAAATATCATATATAAAACCATTATAAAATGCCACTTAATAATATAAATCATGATAAAATGAAATACGCTTATTAAATATATACATACATATGTTCATAATTACAAAATAATAATAAAAAGAACCATAGGTGTAAGAGGAGCAGATGCTAATGCACATGGGGGCTTCACTTGTTGACCAATATCCTATCACGTTAGTTCATATTGTGGGTTTTAAAATTATAAAAAATCAAACCAATATATTGCAGGTATTGGGGGGATGAGGGGTTTAAGGTGGGGGTGGGTAGGGTGGTTTATAAGGATTGAGGTATAAAAAGGGGTGGGGAGGAGGTTTTAAGTCTTGGGAGGGGGTTTCAACAAAAAGTGTTTGGGTCAATATCTCTCGAAATTAAGGGTATTCTTTAATATCCCACGATCACACGTGCTATGTGAGATGTTCACTAAGTGAAGTCCCCGTGCTAATGCATATGCTTGGTGAACCATGGAGAGAGCAGAGCATATGCCATCTAGTTTGTTTGGTGAATAGTGTCATGTTTGCTTGTCAATATTGGTGAGAAAGATTAGCCATATGAATCATACAATTGCGGAAGTGAAGAATTCTTGTAAATATTTTGAACATATTGTCAAAAATCAAAGAAGACACGACTTGTAGATAAAGCATGGTGGTTTGCAAATACTCACGAAACCCACGAAGTTGATATATGTCTCAGTCTTATAGTGCAATAGTAGGTCACATGTCGAGCTACATTGTAGGTCAGGTTTAATTTTAAGTATTTTCATTTGCCTTTTTATTAATGGAAGGCTTCCTCCCTTCAAAATCATACTATGTTGTTAGAATCAACAAATTTATTACCTAAAATGAACAAGTTATACTTTTGGTTGAAGTTCATTACATTTTGAGCCTGTAGGTTAAAATTCAGCAAACATGTAACTTTAGGAATGGACCACCTTATACAACATTCACTATAGTAACGATAAGGTTACTTTCTTCCAGATATTTGTACCATACCATGGATTTTGTGTATAAAAGCTATGAAGCATACATGCAAATTCAGAAATTAGTATGGCCCACATAGTTGGGCAAGCTTATTTCAACCTATGAGATTACAAATGATTGCATGTTAGTTTATCCCTAGGATTAAACAAACTTTTTGTTTTAGTAAAGTCTAAATTAAGGGAGGAAATTGTTGTGCTTTGGATAAAAGCTTAAAACACAATATAAGTTGACTCACATGATATATTCAACTTTTCAAAATAATGAATGTTCAAGTGGTCCTCTTATCTTAATTTTGGAGCTTCTTCAATGGAGGACTTGAGATTGCATGCATTAAAGGTTTGTTTGGTATCTCATATGTATTTATTGTTTGTCCTTTTGCTTTGTTTACCTTTGTTAACTCTAATTGCTAGCACTTTCTTGCTCATGGGGTCTTTTAAACTTATAACATCTCATTAAAGACATGATCCCTGCAATTGCCTCTGCAACTAATTTTAAAGATAATGTCATTGAAGCATCATTGAAAGTTTGTACTAAAGGTATATTAAAAGGTAATTCCTCCAACCCAATGAAGAACTTCCTGTTGACATTTGCACTCAATATGCACAAAACAAACACTACTCATCTAATTTGATGATCATATTTCTCTAGTGGATAGGAGCCTTCAGACTACTTTCTTAGGTCTTTCGAGTCAGAAACAATGTTGGGATTATTAGTATTTTCTTAGAAGTACAAATGATGCAATCTTGGTGTTAATATTGCCCATTTTCCCAATTCTTAAAGGGTTCTAGCTCAATAGAAGAGCACATTCTTTACAAGCAGAAGGTTGAAGGTTTGATTCCTTCGTGCCCTAATGATATTGCAATATTGATATTTTTAATAAAATATATTTTATTATGATTTATTATGGCTATGAGGGGGGTTCTAAACTGACTTCATATGTCACTATGAGGGGGGTTCAAAACTTCCTTTGTATGTTACAATGAGGGGGGTTCAAAACCCCCCCTATAAGTTTATATGAGGGGGGTTCATAACCACCCCCAAATGTTTGTAAAGAGTTTTAGGGGGGGTTTCGAATCGCCTCTGTAGGTACCTACGAAGGGGGTTTATAATCGCCCCCAAAGTTTTGTAATAAAGACTTTTAGGGGGGGGTTTGAACCGCCTCCGTAGGTACCTACGAAGAGGTTTATAATTGCCCCCAAAGTTTTGTAATAAAGAATTTTAGGGGGGGTGAGCCGCCCCCAAAAGTCACTTTTAGCATCGGTTTTGATCTCTTATAGAATCTCCCTTAAAAGTCCAAACTTTTAGCGTCAGTTCTATTGGAGGGGTTTTGTTAAAACTGCCCCCAAAGGTTAGTAAGATGAAGTTTTAGGGGGGTTTAGAACTGCCCTTGTAGGAACCTAGGGGGGGGGGTTGAAACCGCCCCAGTAGGTACCTAAGAGGGGTGTTTGAAACCGTCCCTGTAGATACCTACGAGGGGGGTTTGTAACCGCTCCCAAAGGTTTGTAATAAGGAATTTTTTGGGGGGGTTTATGACCGCCCTTAAAAGTCACTTTTAGAAGGGGGGGGGGGTGTTAGAACCACCCCCAAAAGTCACTTTTAGGGGCGGTTTTGATCTCTTCCAAAACTGGCCCTAGAAGTCAAAACTTTTAACGTCGGTACTATTAGTGGCGGTTTTGTAAAGACCGCCTCCAAAGCCAAAACCACCCCCAAAAGTGAATTTTGGAGGCGGAAGACAACCCCTCCCAAAAGTCAAATTTGTTGCAGTGGTATGCCTGCAGGTTTAAATTGTATGCTTGGTACATGTGTTGTTGATCATGGTCGAGACCGACTATTGTACGTGATATTGGTCACGATCGACTGCTAAGGACTCCACTGGCTCGACTCAACTTTATAATAGTCAGCTAGAAACCGACTTTGTTTACAGAAGTAGAAAGATCACCTTCGTTCCAAACGATCCACGTTTGAGTTCTCCTTAAACCTTAAATTTTACAATCGAGTCACTTGACTAGTTAATGAATCAATCAATACATAAAGACATACTTTGATTCAACTTACAAATGACTTCATCAATCAATGATATTGACAACATTTACATCACACAAGAGATGACCATTTTAAAAAATCGACTAAAATTTACACCCACTTATGACTTCGTAAGTTGCTTCAAAGTAATGTCATACATATATAAGCAACGCATTTATAAGTATCACATCGACCAAATCCTATCGATATAAATCAGATCAACTACATTTAGTGTCATCTCGATCATATTTTCATTTGAAAAAAAAGAATGGCCTCATTGACTAGTAACCCTTTTGTAAAAGAATTGAACTTACTCCAGTCACATCTTTGAAAACAACTTCAAGCGTGACCGACTTCCAGCGAACAAAAGATTATAATGGTGAACAATATTTATTGCGATTGCACTTGGTAGTTGGTATGGCTATTGGTTGATGGGATTACTGGACAAGGGACATACTATAGAGGTCGATGCTCAATAGTCGAATACTATAGAGGTCGATGCTCAATAGTCGAATTGCTGCTTACTTCAATACTTTTTGATTGATTTCAATAAATGAATGCCCAAAATAAATGTGCAATGGAAACACGATTGGAGGAACTAAATACACAGTTGATTGACTGGGCATTTTAAAGTTTAGAGTCAAAAAAAAATTAACAACCCATTAAAATGTTTAACAACGCATCAACGATCAAACAACATTTATATATTGTGAGCTTTTATTGCTTCTTGTAGGGATTATTTTCATGAACATCCTCACATTCGCATCTCGGTTCGAGCCACTCCACTCGCTGCTGTTGCCACCCAGCCAAGTGAAGGTGACAATGGCGTTGGATTTTGAGAGCCCGGGCTTTATCAAAACATTCAAACTTATAATAAGAACACTCACAACAACTACCGAGAATAACAAATATACGAGTTCAATGCATTCAACTGCTTCATTAATATTGGAATAGATATTTTATACAACTCACTACTATTCATTAACAAAGTTTTTTTTTTAACCATGGGAACAACAACCTCCCAATAGTATATCCAACAACTTGCAAGCTAGATATACCAATAACTTGTGACTTAGCAAGGGCCGAAACATCACGGTGGGGTCGCCTACCCTTCAAGCCTCGCCACAGCAGGCCAAATGAGCAACCCTACCCCCGTCGGTTTTGAAACTGTGACCTCCAAGGAAATAACACATGTTCTTAACCGTTACGCCCACTCAGGTGCTCAAAATTTCAAAGAACAATGACAGTACTATTCATTAACAAAGTTAATGATGACAACTTAGATACCCAAAGGGTACCTCCAACAATCTCACATATCATACATGGGTCAGCAGTATACTTTATTGGAGGCCATGTTTTGTCCTACTTTTACCAAGCATGGGTATGCCTGCCTTGGGGATGATCTGTATGCACCTAGTTGATGTTTTTGCGGATTCTCTACAGTTTCTTATATTCCATGACCTTTCCGTGACATCTTTTATATGTAAAGTGTATCAGCCATCATTTTCTCTTTTGACCTAACACCTTAGGGGGCATTTGTTATACTCTTATTTGCCATCCTTAGAGCTTAAAGCTTAGAGGAGACATATCATATTTAGCATGATCAAACACCAACCTTTATAGCACTTGAAAATTGATTATTCTAGTAAAAATGATCCACATCACTCCTTACACCACTATAGAGAGGGATAAAGTCACTTATTATTCCATTATGGGGAATGATAGCTTCTGGAAGCCTCATTTTTTCCTTATTTGTTGAGGAAAATTGAGAAATGAGTTGGATCCACATTTGTTAATCTATGAACTATTAATTCTATCTAAATGTGAGAGGACTTGAGATTCTAGATTCATTTCATTCTCTTCCTCCATTTATCTATATAATGGTGGCATTTCAAGGAAGAAAGGGAGGAAAACATTGAGAGGGTCTTTACTCTTCCAAAATTATAAGGAGACTCTTTGCATGGCATTGTTGTGCTATTGGGATTCTTGTGCATCCTACAGCCATTGTGACTAAAATGGTGAGTCAATGAAGGTTTGGATTAAGAATATTGGAGGAGATATACACCATCACTCAATGTATAATATAATGTATGTCTCTTGTTTTGTTCTTATATAGACATATTCTCTTTACCCCCTCCACATTATCATGTTTATGGATGATTATACATATTCATGTTTCAGATCTATATGATATGTTTGATGTATATGTTGGATTTGATCTTTCTTGAGTAGATTAGATTAGATCCAATTTAGATTCACTTAGATATATATGCTTATAATAATTTACATGCATTCTTATATATGTTAGAAGGATTTTAGGAAGGTTTGATTGTATATTTGTGTGCAAGGTACTAGCAAAGTGGAGTTGGAGCCAAGTCCATCATATCTGTAGCAGTTGGGATTAATATTCATGAAAGGACCCCACATAAGTCAAGGTGAGTTAACCCTTCTCTTCCTCCCTTTTCATATCTTATGCGTGTGAATGATTGATTAGATCTTGTGTATGGTTGATTAGATCTAGTGGGGAAAGTCATATTAGTTTATCTTGCAGTTTGTCTTGGATCAAGGGGTTTGATCCAAGGGAGTTGTCACTTGTCTGCAAGAGAGAATTATCCATAATAGTTTTGATGTTGAACATGTGAGAATCTGTTTGATTACCGATCGATTATGTTTACAGTTAATAGACATGAGGGAGTCCACCGATGATGATAATGGATCCCAAGACACCTTTTTTTTTGTAAGAAAGTACCCATGGGGGATTCTAACTCGTGACCTTCCATTTACAACTTCTCATTTCAATTACTCATTAACAATTTCTCTAACCCCTGTGGGCGGATCCCAAGACACATAGTTTATTATAGCGAATGTGAATAGATGAGTTGATTTTTGAACACCCATATAATCTCTTGATTAGAATTCCATGATGTAAGCCCCTTCTCGAACGCACGGAGGACCTTCCATTGGTGACTGCAAGTTCCATGGTACTATGGCTCCTAGGTTCACTTCTTAGATAATGAGTTTGTGTCGATAGGAAGGAACCCATTGAAGGAGGGTCTTAAACTATCCCCTATCAATCGACATGAAGAAAACATCTAGAGATGTGATAAATAAATAGAAGACAACTGAGTATAACATATTGACACATGGATGGATGAAAAACAAGGTCAATGGGATTGTAGCATGACCGACTTAGGATGACATTCCCTCAAATTTATTGCTCAATAACTATGTGACGGGGAAACATAGAATCAATAACACCATATATACCATAGTGCAACAATGCATGATGCATCAAATCATCCCCCATAGTAATTTTAATAGTAACCAATATGAGAAATACGGTGACTCATGAAAATGGTAAGGGCCTGATTCAAGCGAATAACGAAACTGTAGGACATAGACACAAACATGCCATAAATGAGTGTCATAAGGCATGCAACTATTTCCAAGCACATGGAACATATTTATGCAAAACAAAATGCAAAAAAGGTGTTGGGAAAGAGGCAGACACTCATCGATGTGTTTCTTCTAGGAATCCAATACAAAATGCTTATTCAATGGATCAACATCACTAGAATCATGATGAATGCAATGGAAGTATGAATGCTACAACGAGGCATTAGGCATAGTTGTGCAAGTAGTTTTGAGAAATGGCAAATGCATAATGAACAGAAATGGGATCCTTATAGGGAATGGCCATAAATATATGAGAAAGAGAGGCATGCAACTTCTTCTCAAAGTCACGATAAAACTAAAAAGGCTCCCAAGCCTATTATAAATACTCAGCATGGGCACCAAAATAGGCTTTTGATTATAGTGTCCCATTCTAGGCAAGTGACTTCTATCATACTAGTGCAAAATGCAAATCGAGATGGATGACACACCAATATCCAACAAGTTTGATCCTATGGCAATTTTAGGTTTAAAAAAAGAGTTCAAATGCATCATAATAGAGGGGATATGTAAACCTATATGCAAATTTTTTAATACACCTAGTCGAACTATGCAATGTAAAATGAATGATCCCTAAGAAACCATGAATCCAATTAACATTCTTGTCTCCAAGAAACAACAATACCATGATCATATCTATAAAATATGAAAATAAATATCTGATAAGGCTCACTTTATTAGGGAGATTTTCAACTCCAATATCTTCAACAATATTCATTACCAAGTTAGAGTTTTTTAGTGAATACTCTAGAGAGTCGAGGCCTAAAAACTTGTACTCAACAAGATCAAACTCATGAGGAAGATTGAAGTTGGAAGAGATAATGGGGTCTGCGAGAACATGCCTATAATCACATGAGTTGAATAATCTATTATAAGAATCAAACTCATCAGAAACACTATATATTATCTCAATGAAAAATTTCAAAGACTTGAAAATGTCACTGTCTAAGGATCCACAAAAAGTGTGATCATACTCAAAAGGCCATTCGGGAGAAGATTTTATTGCAATTGGGTCCAACCAAGGAGATTATATTTTGAGAGGATGTAAATATCCAAAGGAATTCTAGACTTGATCATATCCTCAAGGAGAGATTCATTTGAAGGAAGTATGTAATCCCACATAGAAAACATGTCATAACATTCACATGTACCAATAGGGTGGAGATGAGGGTCCAATTCCCCCATTGTATTAATCACCTAGTCAACTATTGGAACAAAGTACCAAGATGATGAGCTTTAATGTAGAGGATTATTTTGAATAATAGTTGGACATGAGGGATATAATTACATGTAATTCACACGTGGCAACACAATGTCTACTAAAACACTAGGAACATACAAAGAGGATACTTCATCTAAAGTTGGGAGATGAGGAGGATTGACTAATGAAAGTTAATCATTAGTGATAATGATTCTTTTGTGAGGAAAATGCATCACATGAAATATCATAGACACCACTGTGTTCATAGCATAAATATAATCACTCCCAAGGATCATATTGAAATCCAGTGGGCTCTATATAACCATAAAATTGACAAAGAAAATTTTTCCACCCAATGTAATAGGAAGCTAAGGGAGAAACCCTAGAGGATCACTTTGTATTGTATCAAAATCCAATGGTTGATTGAAATCTTACATAAGGTTGGGGGAACCCACACCTCTCCAAGCATATGTAGGTAAAATACTAGCAAAGGCGCCTTCATCTACAATGCAACGATGAACATTCTAATCTTTAGCTTGAACCTTTATTTGTAAACTTTAAAGGTGTAGACAAAGGAAGATGAGGCCTAGCTTGACTACTCCATTCAAAGGAAATGATCCTATGGGTTGGTGGGATTTTATTCGAAGTAAAGGAAGTGCCCCCATGTACAAAATTTTATGAATGGGGAGTGAAGAATACTTGTGAGATAGCCACATCACTCTCCAAAGGAAGAGTGGGGTTGATTGAAGATTGTGTCAGTTCGACCACTTGAGTATTGTCACTCTCCAAGGGAAGAGTGGGATAAAATGAATATTGCATCAATTTGATCACTTGAAAATTTTCAATCTCCAAGGGAAGAGTGGTATCGACCTAAGATTTCATATATTTGACCAATTTATAAACCAAAGGTTGAAAAATATTCTAGGAAACTATAGACACATACCACACTCTTCATACCTCTAGAATAACAAGGCACGAGTCAGTAAGTTGAACTCCCTTGCAAATATTACAAGGGAACTTGGGCCGTGTCCTATTTGTTTAGGTTTATCAACAATATCAATACTCTTAGCATGGCTAGCATTATCTAACAACTTTCCCGCATCATGACTTATGGTGGCTATTTGTTCAGAAGCATAATATTTTGAGACAGGGACCACATTCTTTGTACCTATGGAAATGCAAGGCATAGATGTGTAATATGACGACCCTTTCAATGTTAACAAGGGACTTAAGCTTTTGCTTTTTAGGTTTTTCGACTGTGTCAACATTCCCAACATGACTTGCACCAGTGGGTTGTTTCTCCCAGCATGACTTGTAGCGGTTGGTTGCTTTTCCCCAGCATAAATTATAGTGGTCGGTTGCTTGTCTCCAATATGACTTGCAATGATTGATAGCATGTCTCTAGTGTGAATTGCATTAACTAGTGACTTATCATTAATATTACTCTCAATGGTTAATTATGTGTCTTCGACATGACTAGGAATGGTCAATGACTTATTTTCAATATGACTTGTAGTGAGTGAATTATTTCCCCTAGAATGACTTTCATTGGATAAGGAATTTCCCCTAGCATGACTTTTAGTGGCTGAGGAATTTCCCCCTTGTATCCACATTTTTTTCATATTATTCCCCCTTCTATTCCTTTTAATTTATTGGTCTATAAAATTTCACCACATGAGGTAGAAGGAAGAGAACAATATGTCACCAGTGAAGAAAGAAAATGTTTTTGATGCTATTAACATACAGTGCTTAGTTGAGTAGCATCAATAGACTTCAAGTCATTTGGAGTGGAAAACAACCAAATCGGTATCCCTATAGTGAATCTAGGAAAATTCAAAGTAGCCATCAAGGGAGGACCAACATTTAAAACAAATGGAATAGGGGTTCTTTGGTTGGTATCCTCACAGATATTAGCCATGGCCTCTGATTCAAAAAGTAATAAATTTTTAAGGCCTTCTATGGAGGTTGAAAAATTTGGAATCAACACTCTCCTATAAAAGAATTTCTAATATGCATCCAAGAAAACTCACTCTCCCATAAATCAAACTAGGGTGGTTAAATCCTGAGTCAATCAATAAAAGAGATGAAAATGGGTCTTCCAAAGGTTATTTTGGGATGATTATGGTCCAAGTCCATCTAATGAATGTGTGAGAAATAGTTCTTAGGATTTAACAAGCATCATTAAATAATACGTGAGAGAACACAATTCTACATAGAAACACATTTAAGATAGACATGCAATATTTACATGGAAAACCCAAAAATGGGAAAAACAACCTTAATGGATCTATTATATCCCTTGACCTAAACTGGCCAAGTCGAGCCAAGTGATCTATCCACCAGTCACCTCCAGAACACCTTACAATGGAGTGTGCCAAGCCATTTATAGGCCTCATTATGTGCATTACCTTAGACCAATACCATGGGCTCAAAACCATATGTTGAGACCTAATCCATTTGACTCACTCCTAAGTCAAGGTTAACCCTAACAATCCCCCCTTTAAACTTGACTTGGAGTAATCACCAACCCCACTCAAAGTTTTACCCTAGGAATTTCACATGCCCCCCCCCTATCACCTAGGTAAACATGAATTTACCAATGAGTTACCAAGGATGCCCCTTGTCACCTAAGTATACCTAGACTTTACCGGTGAGTTACCAGGGGTATGCATGCCTTACAAGGTCTTACAACCATATTCCCATTTACATGTAAATTGCTACATTGACTTTTTCATGTGCCTTCATGGTGACCGCACCATCACCATCTGTTGCTTCATCTACTTGATTTTTCATGCTCTCTTTCTGCCATGTTCCTTTTGTACCAACATCTAACCTTGTAATTGATGTTCCTATAAAGAAGAATCCATCTTCCAGATTTCATGGATCCTCAGCCGTTGTAACTGCCATTTTTTTAGAAATTCTCTTCACATGCATGGTTCATCAATCTCGGTCCCACAACTCAGATTAAACAATCTCACATTCCTCCTGTAATCAAAGATTCAACCTCTTCAATCCACATCAAGATAGGCTACAAATATACCTTCCACCATTGTACCTACCCAGTGGTTCATTATACACTTGATGTAACATACCTTCTCTATGCATAAGAGGGATACCTTGTGCTTCTAATACCCGAGGAAATTAAAAACCGGGAACCCAAAAATACTTCCAAGGTGTCGGGAACCACCGAACATGCACCCCACAATTAATTTAAAACCATGTATAACACAACGAGCACAAATATATGCCAAACCATCGCTCTAATACCAATTCTTAAGAATATAAATGAGCATACATATAATTAATAATGAGAGAAAACAAATCCACATAGCAACACATTTAAGATAAAAACACAATATTTACGTGGAAAACACAAAATCGAGAAAAACCACCTTAATAGATCTATTATATCCCTTGACCTAAATCGGCCAAGCTGGGCCAAGTAAGCTAGCCACCACTCACCTCCAGACCACCTTGCAATGAAGTGTGTCAAGCTCTTTATAGGCTTCTATTGCATGCAATACCTTGGGCCAATATCATGGGATACCAAATACCATGGGCCCAAAACCATGTATTGAGACCTAATCCATTTTACTCATTCTCGAGTCAAGGTTAACCCTAAGAACAATTATGATAATCCTCTCGCAACAATCATTAGGGGTGAAATTACTCTTTGTCAGAAAATACCCTCCCAAGGAACTGAGACGGAGACTCTATATCTATCTTAGATTCTTAGGTGCCTTATCTGTATTTATGTGAGAACGAAATGAAAGAACATATATAGAATCATAAAAACATACGTATTGCAAGGAAAACATAGATACAATAAACACATATTCTATTAAATGGTCGAAATAGAACAGACTGTACAATAAAGAAGCTAGAATGTTGGTTTCTATCTCTAAGAAGAGATGTGGCTGCTACACTCATTTGTTCCTAGATGAATACAAAATGATTCCAAAAGGGCCTATTTATAATAAGCATGAGGGTGAGAGCTCTAAACGTAAAAAACATAACTCTAGAAGATGAATCGTCATAAAGTTTGGGGCCCCAAGGTGGTTAGTTAAACAGTTAACTTCCTAGGGTCATAATGTTTGCATACGGTCTCTGATTTGAGCGCTTGATAGCCCATTGGAAAGGTCTATCTGATCTATACATCTTTCGAATGGGATCAAATGAATGTCGATGAAAACCATTTGGCCCCCCAATTGCCAAAAACCGTCATTTAGGGCCTCAAAGCAACCCCAGACGTTTGGTACCCGAAAAACCATAGAACAAATACTAAAAGATTGTCAAAATGGACAACTGTTTTGAGTCGGTGGAATATGTGGGTTGCCTCCAATCTCCATCTGGATCAGTGCCACAAGATATTCCCCTTGCAGTGACTTGAGTGAAACCTATAAGAGCAACTAAGGATACCACTTTGTGTTAAGGAGTCATGAAGAATGGTTGTTGGATAGAGCTTATGTGAATAGGAAGATAATATAGGACACAAATTCCTAGACCATATGATCCGGATCTTGGGGGATGAGACTTGGAAGGCTTGGATGATGAGAGAGGAGGGGAGTAAACCTGCAAATTGTTAATAATTGATCCATAGATTAACATAAAGAAACATATATTAAATATGCCACATGGAGGGGTGAGGCTCAAAGAGGGTTCTTTGAGCCTCACCTCTCAAACCATACTAAAAAAACACTTAGAACCAATAACCAAATAACTCAATAGAATAAGAGAAGTATAGGATGTCAAAAATACTTGAATTCTTTATTGAGATGGCATAGAGCCTTTTTATAACATTATTACAATGTTCCTTGGGGAAATAGCATGGAACAAAACCACAGGTTTTCAATTACCATGGATGAGATAGGGTGGCCTCTCCATGTAATGCTTTTATGATGACTGAGAGAGAGGGTAGCCTCTCCATTTAATGCTTTTATGACTCATACATCAAAATTTAGACCATATTCGCCCTGAAATTCAGATCATTCTTCCCCCCTTAGAAAATGATGGTCTCCATCATTTCATGCTAAAAAGAAACCAAATGAAGAGAATGGTTTTGTGTGGTTAACCCATAACCATAACTGTGGGTTTTGTGTGGTTGACCCTTAACCATGGGTTTTGTGTGGTTGAACCATAACCATAACTATGGGTTTTGTGTGGTTGACCCCTAACCATGGGTGTTGTGTGGTTAACCCATAACCATGATTACAATAGGATTTAATAAAAGACCAAAATGGTCTTTGGTGCAGTTGATGTCTTGCTGCAAATCCATTCATAGTTTTTGATGCAGGTGATGAAATTGAATTCCATTGAAGACCCATTTGAGATATTGAAGAGACCTTTCCATCCATATGACATACTTGCTCTATGGTGGTCTAAGGAATGATTAAATGTTTGCTGAAGCTCACGGGACGCTTGCGCATTGTTTTTGCAGACATATGTTGATTCAGTCGATTATATCTCTCAAACCAGAAAGGTAAATGAAAAACCAAAAAATACCCATTTTAGATGACAGAAATATATTTAAATGAGCTATGGAAGAACCTATAAGATGTTCTATGGAGTCCTTGGTACTTGTTTAAAGTTTTTGTATGTGAGGTCGCACTGTGTACAAACATGTGCTGCTTCAAACAAGTGTATCTCACAAATCAGGAAGGTAAATGAGAAATTGAAAAATACCCACTTTAGATGATGAAAATATATTTTCAATGAGATATGGAAGAGCCTATGAAACTCTTTGTGCAGGTTGCAGCACCAGTTTGAATTTTGTAGAGACGTGTTGGACTTGAGTTCTTCTATCATGGTGTTTATACAATGGTCATACCGCTATGGCTGGGATGAGATGGGGCTGGAAGGAGGTCTTTTAAGATCTAATAAGCATGCAAAAAGGATTTTAATCCATTCCATGGTCATATGAGGATGAAATAATGCTTGATCTCACAGTGCAGAGAGCCACAAAGGATGCCAAGGGTTTGTAGAGAAACATGGGATGTTGTAGATATCATGGAACTTCATGTTGCAACTTAGATATCTTGTATTTCCTAAGGACCAACTGTGATGCTTACAGTGTATGGCCCAGCAAACGACTCTGAGTGTGCCAAAAGGAGGTTGGAAATCTTTGCATATCTTTGAACCCGAACTATGCTCAAACCCTCATTCCCATGGAGAGTGTACCTGCTCTGATACCACTGATTCGGATCTTGGGGGATGAGACTCGAAAGGCTTGGATGCCAAGAGGATGAGGAGAGTAAACCTGTAAATTGTTAATAATTGATCCATCGAGTAACATAGAGTAAATACGTCATATGGAGGGGTGAGGCTCAAAGAGGGTTCTTTGAGCCTCACCTCTCAAAACATACTAAAAAAAGCACTCATAACCAATAACCCAATAACTCAATAGAATAAGAGAAGTGTAGGATGTCAAAAATCCTTGAATGCTTTATTGAGAAGGCATATAGCATTTTTATAACATTATTACAATGTGCCTTGGGGCAATACCATGGAACAAAACCACGGGTTGTCAATTACCATGGATGGGAGAGGGTGCCCTCTCCATTTAATGCTTTTATGATGACTGAGAGATGGTATCCTCTCCATTTAATGCTTTTATGACTCATACATCCAAATTTAGACCATATGCCCCCTGAAATTCAGATCACCCTAAGTTGTCAGTAAGTAGTGGTGCCACCCCAAGGACTTACCACAATTGAACAAATCCTAAACTCTCATAACCCCACTCATACAAGTGGTAGGGGACAATCTAACCACTTGAACTATATTTACCTACTGCTTGATGCCTGTGTTAGAGGCGCTTTACTGACAAGTACTTCAGTATACTAATGGATTTTCACGCTTTAGTACTTCTAGTTTTGTCTTTCATGACCTTGGATAAAAAATTCCAATCCTACAACCAAGGCCCTAGAATCTAGACTACATTTTGTTTTCTATCAAGGAAAAATAAGTCTAGTTCGTTTTAGTTACATTGCTTTTAGAGGTTGTTGTTTACGCAAAGGTATGTAGAAGAAGATGGAAAATGGTGTTCTCAAATGAAATGAATCTAAAAGAAAGCTTATGCATTCAAATTACAACTTCCAATATTACTAAAATTCCAATGAGATTTCGAATAGATCAAATCAACGATTTTTCATGCAAAATGGTAGCAAGATGAAAAAACACAAACTTGAGGTCTCCTACAAAAGAAAAACTAGGCATGCAAGACTTTATTTTTCTTCACTTCATAAGATATGAAAGGGATCAAACAAAATCAAACTAATATGACTTATAATGCATGACAACAAATGCCAAATCACTTAAAGAAATACTCTTTCCCTCCACTAAACATGTAGTGAGAACAACCCCGCAAGGAATCCTACACACCTAGGGATTTTTAGGACATCATGAAAACACCACTAAATTATTATTTTGTGCACTAAAAAAATAGAATTTTGAAAATCAAAGAAATACCTAGATCCCCACTAGACCTGATTCAATTAAATATCCAATAAATTTGTTTTTGTTTTTTTTACCCTAACTAGGTGGATTTGCACCTTTTACTCACAAAGGGTGCAAATGGAAGGGTGAATTTGTGCTTGATTCCTATTCAAAATCATGGATGTTCATGTTTTTCACTAAGGAAAGGTCTGAATGGAGACTTAGGGAGCCTAGACATGTAAAAAACAAAAAAATAGCAAGCGTTTAGGGGGTTCTTTTAAGGAAGACTAGGGTAAGGATATAATGGACCCTATAACACCTATTAAAGTCTTGAAAAATGGTTTATATGCCTTTCACTTTGGTCAAAACAAATTTAACTGCTAGACTCTTTGACCAAAAATGCAATCCAAGTTCAAGAAGAAACGTGTCCTTAGACTTAAACAAGTTAATGAGTCTACTAGGTGGCAAGGTTTTAGAAGCCAATTTTGATTTCAAACAAGGATAACAAGGAGAAAAATAAAACTTAATTATGCTATGGGTCTTCACGCTCAACTCTTATTAATCTCTCAAACAAATTAAAATCAAACGAAGTACAAGACACTCTTGACACTTTTCACGAATTTTTTGACTCAATCTCAAGACAAACACATTCAAACACCACCTAGATAGATTCAACAAGACCTAGAAAGCTTCTATATCACTCACACAATCCAAACAAATAAATACTTTTAGGAAAAATAGGGGAGAACTAAGAAAATTTTCCAAAGTTCAACTGATTTGTGTTTGTTGCCACTACAGGGAGTGAATGCCCCCTACCATTCACCCTTGTAAGTACTACATGGTGTGAATAGCTCTTGGGATGGACTAAAAAGGAAATATTTTCAAGAAAAATTCAAAATTATGGGAATTTGAAGGTATATGTGATATGGTTAATTCTATTAAAGGCTGATACACCCAAAACAAATTGAAAAAATTAATCAACAAGGTAGTACAAAGGTTGTTTTTTCCTAGTGGAGTCACCAATTCTGTTGTTTAGAATTAAATCCTATGAATAGGGAAAGATCACCAATGTACTGAATAAGTAGAGACTAATTCAACTGGCTATGTTTATAGGCAATTTTAGACTCTTATGCATGCATAAGATCACACACAAACTTCAATAAGCAAATCTACACTTTAGAGGAGAGATTAGGGAGAAAGGAGTCATGTATATTTTTTGAAGGTTGTCCTAGTTGCTCCTTTGTTTTTCTCTAGATCTGCTCCTTGATGCCCAATGCTAACCTACAAAACCAACACAACCAACCTTTCTCAAGCCAATTTTACACTTAACAAAGAATGTAAATGAATTGAAAGTGAGAAGAACATCAACTATCTATTTGATTTCAATGTAAGTGACAAAACATTCTTTATGTCAAAACACAATCATGAGAACACTTGATTGGGGGAGGGAAAGATATCAAATCTCAATTATACCAATGAAACATGTGCAAATATACATTCTCAATGCTTGAAACCTTATCAGAATTGAATATTTTGGTCTCTCTACTCATGCACTCCAATGATCCCACTCCAATCCACTATATGTATATGATAGGTGAGGTTAAATGAGGGAAACAACTTCAAGATTCAGGGATACAAGGGTTAGCAACAAGGACTTCCAATCGATAGCGATGAAGGGTGTTTGAGTGATTAATCCAGTATAATTTGGATTTCTAAGTGTCAATCCCTATCCCATTTCATTTCCCTTTTATGTTTGGAGAAAATATTTGTAAATGGTTAGCATGTGGTTTAGGGAGTCGCAAACAGGAACAAATGGTTTTGTAAACTTCCCAACTTCCATAAATGTTTTTTTTATATTTGTTTCATGGTATTATAGGGAATTCACACCTTATTCAAAGGAAACATATGAATGATTTGCACCCTATCCAAAGGAAAGATTCAAATTTTCCCTTTTTTGAGTTTACAACTGTCGAGGTTGAATGGAATGATGTTTGGATCTCATTTTCAATGATGAGGGCCATCAATAAGGGTGAAATCATACGCTCTTCCATCCATAAGAGTCATTTTTGTGAGTGAACAATGACACTTTTGAGTGTCATCTTTTGAATTGTTGTCATGGACGAAGAAGTGTTGAATTGATCTATAACACATAACCAAAGGATTATTATTAAACATTTTAATAATAATAAGCTTAATAATGTTATCGATTGCATTATACTCTGATTCCTACAAACATAATTGAGTTTTACCATTTTGAAACTGTGTTTTCCTCCTAGTAATTAGGTTTCCCATTAAATTATCCTATTGTATTTCTATTGTTTCTATCATTCTTGTGTATGTTGTTTCATTATTATCTTCCATTACAGTATCTTGTTAACTTTAGGGATAAGATATAATTAACAATTTTCATTGTTTGTTATTTGTTGTATTAGTTGATCACTTTCTCAAAAAGATAAAGTGTTGTGTTTTGTTGATTGATATCATTTACATCCCAACATATGTGCATTTACTCGTTAGTAAATAGAGAGAACATACAACTCTACAAACCATCCATGATCGATGAGGATGAAGAGGGAAAAGTCTTATTTTCATTGAATATTTGGTTTCACTAGATGTACCACTAGTACAAAATGAGAGATAAGTGTTTACGTGACTCAAAAAGTTAGTCACCACAGGTTTTTCAAGGGATAAATGACCAAAATTGAGCAATTTTAAGTGATTCAACTAAAAATGACTAAGATAAACGACTAATTTAGTCATGTGATAGAATATACGACTAGTTAACAAATGACTAAATAAATATGGCTGACGTAAATGACTAGTTTATTCATACAGATACAAATATGATTAGCTAACAACGACTAAGAATATGAATTAGTTGTTTATGTTAGTCATTTTTAGTTGTGTCACCATAGCAATGGAAAATTTCAATTTTGACAATGAATTTGTACAATTTACTAAAATTTAATACTGTAGATGGATTCAAAGACCCCCTACAGTGTTACAATTTACTGAATTTACTAAATTTTAACATTGTCAAAATTGCAATTTTCCATTGCTAAGTGACACAATTAATGTCACTCTGGTCTCTAAATCCATTTGCAATGTTACAATTTACTAAATTTTAACACTATAGATGGATTCAGAGATCCCAATATATTATATAAATATATTGTTTTGTGTTCCTATCGGTCGGCTATTGAGATTCATCATTTCCCAGAAAGGGATCATTGTCAATCACCTGAAGGTCCAAGCAATCCTTGATATTCCTTCCCCACACACTTTGCACCAACTACAGAGTCTTCAAGGCAAGGCCAATTTCTTGCATTGGTTTATCCTTGAATACACTATGAAATTTCATGGATTCGTGCGCCTGCTTCGGACCAAAACCCTTTTCATTTGGTATTAACAGGCCCAAACCACCTTTGATGCACTAAAACAAGCTCTGACCTTCGCTCCCTTGATATCGCTACCATATTTCATGAATTATTTTATCCTTTAAATTTTGGTATCCAAATATGAAATTGTAGGAGTGTTAGTATAAGAAGATGTTGCTCATCACGAGCATGTGATATAATATGTGAGTCAAACTTTATCTAGTCCATCGTTATGATATCCTTGTGAGGAGAAAATCGTTCTAGTTGTCACTCGACTATGAGAAACTGCAATTTTTGACAAGAAGGTCTAAATATATTATATAAATATTCACTTTAAAGCTAGTGATCATAATTTCCTAGTGAGACAAACAATTATAATTTAATCTTTACAAATGTTACAAATAAATATGTCTAACATTATAAATATTGTTAGTAAAAAAGTAAATGTAATGTAACAAATTCTATTTCATTTATTATTAGCCACACTTATGTCTTAGAATATTTCCAAAATATTTTTTAGTTAAAAAAAAATTGTAGTGGCTATAAACAAATAAATCCTTATGAAAGTTGTTTCAATAACACATATAATAAAGGATTTGAATCGTTTTAATAAACCATATAATGAAGGAATCCAATAATTTTAAAATACAAAACTATAGACTATGTGGAGGTGCTTTGGTATTTTCTACTCAGACATATTGAACAATAACTACCATTTGCGCAGTGAATTAGTTGAAGGGAAACATAGGTAAAATAGGGTTTGGAGGAGCTTGGATGTTTTTTCGCCACCAAAAGAGATAATGGTATCAATTGATTCACCCATATCCATTCTTTGCAGTCCAAGAATAGTATCGCTCTATCTCAATTGGATTCAAACCAAAAAAATATCCATGGTCCACAAGGGTAGAATCATCAACATTTATGATAGCTGTAAGGACTACAAGGGATCAGAATTGAAGTATTTTCCTATGCATTCTGTTTTTTATCCCCTCACAAATGATGGTCATAGAAACCTATAAACGAAGATGTCACAGATTAGGGAATCCCTATTAAATCAAATTCCCATGAAGGGAATTCATGGGGCTTAAATAATTTAGAATCCCTGCAATCTAATGCTCTGTGGAGAAAGATTGGGATAGACATAGAAGTGGAGGGTTACATGGATGTAGATAGGGAGGCTGAAGGGTGGGATACTGCCAGCGAAGGTGGAATGGAAGAGGAAACCCCCTATTCCATTACACATATCAAAGATAGAGATAGCTACAAGGACTCCATGACAGACGAACAGTTGAAACTTGTATTTTATATGATCATTATCAGGGAATTTGGACCTCTTATTTTTATGTTCTCTTTATCATTTACCAATTGGATTCTTCCATATCCAATCCTAATTAATCTCTTCTTCTACCCCCGTTCATTTTCAATCATTTCTTTTTTACAATCAAAAGAACATGGAGAATGTCTACAAAGCAAGAAGAAAAGGTGCAAATGAGATTCAATATGAAGTTGTATTTAGAGGACGAATTCATCCAAGTTTGGATTCTTATTTAGGAAATCACACCATATTTTGATACAAGTGACTAGAGATTGGTTAGTTATGAAAAGAAAATAGAGTTTTTGAATTCATGATACAAAACAAGATTGCTAGACATAATATCTAAAAAATTCCTTTATGATTTAGAGAAACATTCAAATAATGCTTTAGTTTGTTACTATACAAGTATTGTATGCTAATTAGAAATAAGGTCCAAAGACAATAAAGAACAAAGTAGTGAGCCAATAAATGCAAAAAAAAAGTTTTATTAATCAAATCCATTTTGGATCTGCCCTTGCAAGACTCACATACATATGAAACCTATAATGTCAACATTTTTAGAGCTTGGATCATCATTCTCTCTACCAACATTCTTATTAGAAAAGGTCAAATCCCCAAATAGATAAAGTTTGCAGAGTTATTTAGCATCCAAGCCTTTCCCTGTAGAAGTCATTTGTTATTGAGTCATATCAATTCTTTCAAAGGATAAAAAACACAAATGTTGCTTCATTTGATCTCCTGCGGTTTGAAAGTCGAACCCATTTTAGTTATCTTTTGTCTCTTCAAGAATTCCCATGCTCTCTTGCAAATATGTTGTGCACATTTGCTAGATCTGAAATGTTATGGGAATATAGTTGTGGGAAATGTTATGCATGTCATAAGTTCAAGCCCTACCTATAGGTCCTCCTACGACTACCATAGTGTGCCAGGTAAATCCCATGGAATTGGAATCTCGGTTAATAGTGTGAAACTACCAAGGCCCAACATTAGTTCCAGTCTTGACTAAACCACTTACCACAACCATTTTGAATTATTAGCTAGCATATTGTGGATACCTCTAGCAGTGCATTATGAATTTTCAATAGAACTTGGTTCATGGTCAACATTGGACACAAATTGGTCATTCTTGTCACTAGAGAACTACCAATGATCTCTTACTTGAAGCATGGTTCTATGTAGGCATTTATAATTTAAAAAAACATTTTTATGTTGAAGTAGCTATTTAGTTAAAATGGTAGATAATATAAGATAATTGTATTAATGTTCAAGGAAAAACCATAAAATTTCTTTATGGGACTTAAAATTATAACCAAATTGAATACACGATACACTTATCACTATTCTACTAGAAGCAAAGAAAGATCTAACTAACTAGTCAATAGAAACACAAGTATTGTGATACAAAACCATGTTAAGCATACAATGATGATGTCAATGTGTTGGGGCTGGAAGAAAAATGAGAAGAGAGAGAGGTTGGTTTCTCATTTAGAGTAAGGGGACCCTTATGGTTATTAACACTAGAAATTGTCCACATAGCTCTCTATGGTCCAAACCATAATTATACATCATTATCCCACCATTATTTCCTCCAATTTGACCTTCACAACTAAAATTCCACCAAAAATGGTCCAAAGCATTATTATTCCTTCCCCCATAAATACGGGGAATTTGATCATTTATTGTGACATATCCCCACTCTCTCCAAAAAGGACCAAAAAACCCTAAAATGAGAATGGGTTAAAAAATGATGGACAAATACCATGCACAATAAAATACCATGGGTAAAAAAACCTTGGATCATCCTATAATACATTGTGAAGGTCTTCCCACAAACATTCCTTAACTTTTGAACTTTTTTATTAGACACTTGGCCCGATGTTTCCCCCGTTCGCCAAAAACAATGACCTATTCACTCGTTAAAGGCCCCTGTCATCAAAGCTGAGATTGAAAAGCTACGCAAAGTAGGCTTCATATACCCCATCACGTATACCACTTGGGTTTCCAATCTTTTTCCCGTCAATAAAAAATAGGGTACCATTCCCATGTGTACTGACTTCCATGACTTGAATTTGGCTTGTCCCAAAGACAACTTCCCCACTCCGTTTATTGACCAAATCATTAACGCTTGTGTTGGTCATGAAGTATTTTCCTTCATGGACAATTTTTTGAGTTATAACCAAATCTAGATATGCAAAGAAGATCAGTACAAAACCGCTTTCACTACCCCTTGGGGAGCTTTTGTTTATCATGTCATGTCATTTGGCCTAAAAAATGTTGGAGCCACTTTTCAGTGGGCCATGACCTTTTGCTTCCACGATCTCATTCACATCATCTTGGTCTATTTAGATGACCTCACGGCTTGATCACGGAATTGTTCTCAACAATTGGACAACTTACGCCAAGAATTCCTGCGATGTCGCAAATATAGCGTCTGTTTGAACCCCCAAAAATGTGTGTTTTGTATTCCAGACGGTCTCTTATTAGGATTCATCATGTCTCACAAAGGAATTACTGTGGATCCTTTGAAGGTACAAGACATCTTGAATATTCCACCATCCACATACTCTACGCTAATTACAGATCCTTCAAAGAAACTACAATTTCCTTCGTTGGTTTATTACGAACTATGCAACGAAATTCCATGGATTCTTACACTTGATTTGTACCAACATTCCTTTTCTATGGGATGAGCACGTGCAAGCCACTTTTGATGCATTGAAACAAGCAGTGACTTCAGTTCCATTGTTGTCTCCTCCTGACTTCACCAAGGAGTTTATCCTCTATGTGTCGGCATTTGAAAATGCTATCGTATGAGTCTTAGTCTAGGAAGATGATGCTCTTCAAGAGCATGTGATCTATTATGTGAGTTAGAAACTTTTCGGACCACCCTTACGTTACTCCCACAAAGATAAGATGGCCATTGTCGTCATGTTTTTGGTACAAAATATAAGTCACTACATTCTCATGAGCCAAACTCAAGTCATGGTCGATTCCAACCCCATGCGCTATCTCTTGAGTTGCCACTTTGTTGAATGTTGTGATGCCAAGTGGATTGCCGTTCTCCAAGAGTACAACTTGGAATTCTTCACACCCAAAAGCACTAAATCTTTAGCGTTAGCTTCCTTGATGGAAGACTTCAACTAAAACCACCACCATTTTTACCCCATTTCACTTAGTCCATGACGTGGAATCAGTTCTTCCCATTGAATGTCAGATTCTGTCACTCTGCCTTGCCGTCGAGCTTCTATTTGATACTTCACCGGCGGAAAAAATCCTACTTATGCTTCAACAAATAGATGAGGACTGTCGCACTGATCTCCAAATGATTGAAGTGGATAAGACCCGGTCAAATTCCCATTATGACTCCCATGTCCACCCATGAACCTTTAAAGAGGGGTACCTCATCCTCGTCTATGACCAATCCCATGATAAGAATGGAAAAAATAAGCTCGAATCTATCTGGTACGGCCCTTATGTCATCCATCGATGTCTTGGTAAGGGGGCATACCTCCTCACTGACTCCAACGGTCACCTCTTAAAGAATCCTCACAATGGGCTCTACCTCAAGAGATTATATGCCTGGAGTCTCCCACCATGCATACACTTGTATCATAGTTTTTCTTTCTTGTTTTTTTATTTTTTTTACCATGAGTCTCACAGTTTGTTTCCTTGATTTCTCCATATGGCTCCTACCTTGCTCTGCTATGCTGGTTTTGTTGACAATGCAAGTAGATGGTCTCCTAATCTCACCTCGACTGTGTGGGTCATTTATTCCCCATCACATGAGTTGATCCATATTGGTGGAATGTGTGTTGGTATTTCTACCAACAAGCAAGTTAAGTACGATGGTGTCACTGGTCTCCTAATTGTCGCCCTTCACTTGGGTATTCATCGCCTTGATGGTTTCCTAGACTCATAGTTGTTTGTCTCCCAGTTGAATAACTACTACCAGGTACATGATCCCTACCTCTTTAGAAAGTTCCTACGCACTAGACACTTGGTTAGACATTTCAAATCCATTTCATTCATGCATGTTCCCATAAGTCACAATAGTGTAGAAGACCAAATGGTTAATGACGTTATAGAGTGGCACATCAATCATCACATATAGTAAATAAACTGCATCATGCATCATCATATAGTCATGCATATATATGTCATATACATCATATGGGCATAGTCATTATCACAAACATGAGACTCATAAAACCATTAAAAATACAAAAATATGCATCCACATGCAGGTAAGAGCTCTCACTTGGTTCAGCCCATGTAGCGTGCCTCCTGAGATCTTGTGAGGACCTTTCGATCCTAGTATCCGCAACATCATCAATGCCACTTCCTGAGTCTCTAGGCTCTCAATGTCATTCACCAAAATGTATGATGCATGCAAATAAGCCGAGGCATGACAATTCCTAGCACACAAGTCATCCATCAAAACCCCCCTCGTGAGTTTCGATGAGATATTGCCGATAACACCTAGCAGTGGGAGGCCAGTCAGAGAGTACGCGTTCCATAGGATGATGTCCAAACACTCATCATGTATGATGAAACACTCTGATTCCCTATCCCAAAATCTCACCAGCTTGTTCAACAGTATCTTTGCTGAACACATCAGGGGAATCTGTAAGAACTTCAGCAGACCACACTGGGCAAGCATATCATGTACTATCCCATCCTCCTCCACCTCATCTCTAAGGTCCCCGATGTATCACTCTCGCCATCTGGCTCGAGGCATCCTGCATATCCAAAAATTCCCTCTCAGACCCAGTTCAACAAAATTTTCCATTATGGTCTAGGTCGTGCCTATCGGGTCTTTTTGTGCGACCCAAGTCGTGCAAAAACACTTGATAGGTGCAACCTAGGTTGTGCCTATCTCCTAAATAGGTGCGATTGGTTCATGCTTGTCTTCCCAATAGGTGCGACCTGAGTTGTTCCTTTTCCCTTGAAAATTGAGACCCGACCCCACGAACCTTTCAGGCTCGGCTAAGACCCCCAACATGAGAAAATGCCAAAACTAAAGCAATGAAATTGACAGTCTACGTGAAAGTTCTTACCTACAACTCACATATCGGAAAACCATTGCTCCAATAGGAATAAATTAACAACTTTTCTCTGGGGCCCTCCACTCCAACTCACTAGTGCACAGCGAAAATGGCATGTGTCAAGTGGCCCCCCTTGTTTATAGGCCTCCATTTGGTTAACTCCTCCTTTCATGCACCATAGAGTCATCCAGCATCCATTTTTCACGTTGTTCGCATCATTGGGTTTGGATTTCTGTCCTCTGTCTACTTATGACACCCATGTCTCATGCTCTCCCTATGATTTTTGGGGCCATTTCCCGGAGTTACCTCGATTTCCATGGGACCATGCAAATCAAACCCTGTATGTATTTGCATGTTCATGAGGAATCTGCTCCATCCATACTGCAAACTTGGCCTTATTTTACCGCCATTCACTGTCCTGCAAGGAGGCCCCACTAGTGTTACACTGTTATTTTTTATCCATATCAGCCATGTTCACAACATCACCCCTTTTGGCACATACAACACTTCCTCCTTGCTTGGATGACCATTACAAAGTTTATGTTAAGCTCTTTTCTGACTCCTAAAAGAATGAAAAAAATGTCGAGAATGCTTGTTTCCTTTCACGCTTGTTAAAGTATTTGAAAGGGCGTATATGTGGATTTGTTTAACCCTTTTTCAGACTACGTATATTATTTAAAGAAAATGACCACCCTAGAACCTTCTAGCTAGGACTAGTTCCCATTGTATATTTTAATGCTTTTTTGGACATTGGGACCGTAATTTATGAAAAAACTCACTTATGGGTTGTATTTAAGTCTTTACCAGCCCTCTCATAAAGAAAATATCGCCAAGCAAACTTGGTTTCATTCATGCTCGTAAAAGTATTTGAATGGTCGTCCAATCAATCTAGGTTTAACCTTTTTCGTCATGGTTGGAGTACCCATGGAAAAGAAGTCTTGTTGATGTAATTGTAAGTTCGAAATGTATTCACTTATGTATCTTATGTATTGTACCCCGATGTTTATTCTGGGATGTGTTTATAATGTAATTGAGTCATGTTATGCCCTGATGTTCCAATCAGGAGTTTCTATAATGTAAATAAGTCATGTCAAGTCAATGTGGGTAACCCTCCTATTGTTCAAGGGTTAAAGTCCCCGCAGTTTCAGGGCACTAGGGTTGTTAGACTCACCTAGTGAAGTCGGCCCTAGTAGGGTTTAGTCAAGTTGGGAATTAGTATAAATAGAGAGCTAGCCTCTCTATTTATCACACACTCACTCACACTCAGTTGTAGCACATAGCTAAGGAAGAAGAAGACACTGGGGCTAGGAAGAAAGAGGTTACTGTTGTCGGGAGATCATCTTACTATTTTGGGGTTTTACTTTTGGTGCTGATTCTATCTTTGAGGAAGTTGCAGGGTTTTCTCCATTTATGGTTTCCTCGAGGAAAAACATTGTGTTCATTGTCTCTTGTGTTTGATTGTTGTGCTTGTTATTCTCTTAGTTAAAGATCGTAATATAATGCTAGCTTAATGTTAAAAATCTAACATGGTATCAGAGCTAACTTGAGAAGAAGAAACTGTGCAGCTGCAGGAACTAGGGCTTCCTACTTTGTGGATCTCTCTCCACAGATTTTCAGTAAAAGAAGGTTGGAATAACTCTACTCCCTAGGGCACATCTTTCTGTCAAAGCAGAATCCAATTCTGAGGTTTTTCAGTTTTGGACCCAACACTACTGCCGAAAATTAGGGCTTTCCACAGAAGTGGAATTTTTCAGTGAGCCCAGGCCTAGATTGATCTCCTCCTCAAAATAGAAGTTAGGGATCAAGATCAAAGCATTTGGATGGACAGAACTCCGGAAAACCAAAACCCTAATATGCTCCTGAACCAACACTGCAAAATTTCAGCTCCGAATCCAGATCCGACATCTTGACCTGGTAAGCTCTAAATCTTTTGTATTTCCATTTGAGGTTCTTAGTTAAGATGTCTCATTATACCAAGCTTGATGAAAAGCTTGAGGGAGATGATAACTTCTGAGCCTGGAAGTATAGGATCTCCCTGGTCCTGGAAGAAAATGAATTGGACTTCTATATCAGTGAGGAGGTTCCAGTTCTAGAGGGAGATGAGGCTAAGGCCTTACATAAGAAGAAGTTGGTTATGGCAAAGATGATTATTGTTGATTCAATCAAGGATCACCTCATACCACAGGTGTCCTCCCTAAATACACCTAAAGATATGTTTGATGACCTAACCAAATTGTTTTAAGGGAAGAACATAAACCAGAAGATGACTCTGAGAAACCAGTTGAAGAATGTGAAGATTCCGAATGCAGAGACCATCCAGTATTACTTCACAAGAGTCTCTCATATCAAGGAACAGCTAGAAGCAGTAGATGAATAAGTGGAAAATATAGAGATTATAATGACCACCTTGAATGGTCTCCCTAGATCATGGGACTCCTTTATTCAAGGGATTTGTGCCAGAAAGAAGTTAGTCAAGTTCAACAGACTTTGGGAAGAATGCTCACAAGAATAATCTCAGATAGCAGCTCGAGAAGAAAAGATGGGAAGTGAAGATCAAGCTCTCACAATTCAATCCAAGAAACCTAGAAGGGACCATCATCATCATCAGTCTAAAGGTAAGCACTCTTCCCACAAGAAATCTCAACTCAGATGTTATACTTGTGATGAAATAGGACACTTTTCCAAAGATTTTCCTAAAAGAAAAAGAAACCCTCACAAGAATAAAAACAACAAGAGAAGACATCATGCTCATCCCGCAAAGGATGATGAACCTTCCACAAAGAGAAACAGATATGAAAGTGAAGATTCTTCAAGTGATGAATAATATGTTTTGATTTCCGCTCTCACGGGAAATATCATGCATGGAAGCAATGATTGGCTTATAGACAGTGGGGCTTCCAAACATATGAAGGGATTCAAAGAGTCCTTTGTGAGACTATCAGAACATGAATCACCTCAAAAGGTGAAGCTTGGAGATGACTACTAGTATCCAATAAAAGGTAGTGGGGAATCCTCCTATAAGCTAGACTCCGGAAAGTCCATGAATATGCAGGATGTATTGTTTGTACCAGGACTCAAGAAGAACCTCCTCTCCATATCAGCATTAGTTGCAAAAGGCATGAGGGTTGCATTTGTATATGGCCAAGTTCTCATGTGGCCAAAAGGAAAGACCTTCTATGCTGCAGTAGTAATTGGGGAACAAGAAGGAGGTCTATACAAATTGAAGGGCCATCCAAAACAAGCCTTGGTCCATTACACTTTAGAGCCAAATGAACTTTGGCATAGAACACTTGCACATGTGCATTACAGAGCACTACCACTTGCAAGCAAAGTTATTGAAGGTCTTCCAGAAATACAAGCAAAACATGATGGAGTCTGCAAAGGATGTGTGAAAGGAAAGAATACAAAGAAGACATTTCCAAGTAGCGAGAGCAAGGCAAAAGGAATCTTGGAAATCATCCACTCTGATGTATGCAGGCCAATTTCATCAAGTTCACTAAGCGGGTATGTATACTATGTTTCTTTCATTGATGATTTTTCTAGGAAGGCATGGATTTACTTCGTGAAGAACAAATATGAAGTTTTCAGCAAGTTCAAGGAATTCAAAGCCTTGATCTAGAACCACACAGAATACAAGATCAAGACCTTTCGATCAAATAATGGCAGAGAATTCACATCAAATTAATTCAAAGAGTTATGCAAAGACTCAGGGATTAAGAGGGAGTTTTCCACTCCATATAATCCACAACAAAATGGGATTGCAGAAAGGAAGAACAAAACTATCATGGAAGCTGCAAGAGCAATGCTTCATGATCAATATCTTCCTATGCATTTATGGGAAGAGGCTGCTAGAACAATGGTGTATGTACAGAACCGTACTCCACACAGAGTACTCAAGAACAAGACACCTAAAGAAGTCTTTTCCGACAGGAAACCAGAAGTCGGCCATCTCAGAATATTCGATTGTCTAGTGTACATACACATTCCAAAAGAGAAGAGAACTAAATTAGATCCTTCAGGAAAGAAAGGTATATTTGTGGGATACTTTGAAAGCTCGAAGGCTTACAGAATATACTTCCCAGGATTCAAGAAGATCGACATCAGCAGGGATGTGACATTTGATGAAGGCTCAGCCTACAACAAATCCAGAAAGAGACCTGCCGGAGAACTTGAAGAAGCAGAAGCACCCATAATTCATGATACAACCATGAACGAAGAAACTCAAGAAGAAGATCGAGAATTTGAAGAACCTCAAGAACCTGTAGATCCACATCAGGAGAAGAATCCTCATAAGAGGAAACTTGCTTGGGTACGAGAAGCTATCCAAGGTGCAGAAAGATATGGGGCTCCAGAAGAGAATCACAGAGAAATAAAGAGGACCAGATCCTACTCCGGATATGTAGCTTTATTATGTGATTTAATGTATAAAGAACCTTCCAACTATGAAGAAGCAGCAGAACGAAAAGAATGGAAGGATGCTATGATCGAAGAGTATCAATCGATCATGAGGAATGATGTTTGGGATGTTGTCCCAAGACCAGAAGGGAAGTCTGTTCTAACTTCCAAATGGATCTACAAGATCAAGCATGTTGTAGATGGTAGCATAGAAAAATATAAAGCAAGATTTGTTGCTCGTGGTTTCTCCCAGAAATAAGGAATAGATTATGAAGAAAATTTTGCACCTGTAGCCAGATACACTTCCATCAGATTAGTACTTACTTTGGCTGCAGTGATAAAATGGAATATACACCAGATGGATGTCAAGACTGCTTTCTTGAATGGTGTAGTGGAAGAGGAAGTGTATATGGAGCAGCCACTCGGTTTCGAGACACATGACAGGGAGTCTCATGTATGTAGATTGAAGAAAGCCCTGTATGGTTTGAAACAGGCACCCAAGACATGGTACGACAGAATTGACAACTTTCTATCCAGTTTGGGCTTTACTAAGTGTAAAGCAAATTCCAACCTTTACTATAAGGTTGAAGGTGGAAACCCAGTGATGCTCCTACTGTATGTAGATGATCTGTTTGTAACGGGTATAAATGGGTTGATTGCTGATACGAAGAGAAAGCTTGATGCCGAGTTCGAAATGAAGGACTTCAGTATGATGCATTATTTTCTAGGCATGGAGGTGTGGTAGAATGCAGATGGAATCTCCCTCGAACAAGGGAAGTATGCAGTAGAGATCCTGAAGAGGTTTGGGATGATGGACTGCAAGGCCATGACCACACCTATGGCATCGAACTTGTAGCTATTGAGTGATGCTTCATCAGAAGTGGTTGATGGTACAATGTATCGTCAGATGATTGGGTCCTTGATGTACCTGACGAACACGAGACCAAATATTTGCTTTGCTGTGAACACCTTGAGCCAGTTCGTGACAGATCCGAGACATGTTCACTTGATTGCTGAAAAGCATATTCTGAGGTACCTAAGGGGTACAGTTGATTATGGACTCAAGTATGAGGCGAGTCAGAAGATTAACCTGGAGGGTTATGCTGATTCATATTGGGCAGGAAGTTCCATCGATAGGAAGAGAACTTCAGGGTGTTGCTTTAGTATGGGATCAGGTGTGATCTCTTGGTTTAGGAGGAAGCAATCCTGTGTGGCACTGAGTACAGCTGAAGCAGAGTATGTCGCAGCTTGTTCAGCTAGTTGTGAGGCAGTATGGCTCAGGAAGCTACTGTCTGATTTATTTGATCTCTAGTTAGATGCCACTTGTATATATTGTGACAACCAAAGTTGTGTGAAGTTGTTGGACAACCCGGTGTTCCATGACAAGTCGAAGCATATCGAGATCAAGTATCACTATATCAGGGATATGGTGCAGAGAGGAGCAGTGAAGCTCTAGTATGTTGCGATGGACTAACATATAGCTGATGTGTTGACAAAGCCATTGGCCAGAGTGAAGTTTGAGTACTTTAGGGAGAAGCTTGGTGTTCTCCAGATCGAGGTTCCTTCCAAGGGGAAGTGATGAGTCCGTAAGCCATTCTGATGAGTAGGTCAGATGTAAGGGCTGAGCCATTCTGTCATGGTGAGAGGATTGGTTCCTTCCATGTCAGATCTGAGTGTTGAGCCATTCTGATATGACTGTAGGATTGGTTCCTACATGATTAGATATAAGGGTTGTTGCCATTCTTGGAATGGAGGTGCCTGGTAAGTTACCAAGAATACTTGGTCTGGGACTAAGGGCCTTTATGATACAACTGTAAGATGTAGTCTTACATGATCAGATGTGAGTGCATGGCCATTCTGATGTGATTGAGGGATTGGTTCCCACTTAATCAGATATATGGCCTGATGCCATTCTCTGGGAGAATGGAGGCACCTAGTTAGTTACCAGGAAAGCTCAGTTTGGGATTGGGGCCATTCTGATATGACTATGGGATGTGTTCTCACATGATCAGATGTGAGTGTAAGGCCATTCTGATGAGTATGTCAGATCTAAGTGCTGGGCCATTCTGACGAGTATGTCAGATATAAGTGTTGGGCCATTCTGACGAGTAGGTCAGATATAAGTGTTGCGACATTCTAACGAGTAGGTCAGATGCAAGGGCTGGGCCATTCTGACGAGTAGGTCAGATGTAAGGGCTGGGCCATTCTGACATGGGAGAGGATGAGGTTCCTTCCATGGTCAGATGTAAGGGCTGGGCCATTCTGACATGGTGAGGGTATTAAGTTCCTCTCATGGCCATATGTGAGTGTTGGGCATGCCTTTTTTATGAGTTAAGGTCAGATGTAGTGCTAGACGGGCCATTATGACTTAGGGTCAGATATAAGCGCTGAGAAATACCTACATGGAGGCTAGGCCTACACCCAACATGAAAAAGGGCTGGCTATGTAGAACTTCATGTGATGAGAAGAATCATGAGATAGCACCTGTGATGATTTCAGTGATGATGATCCAGCGGCGATGATCCATATCGAGTGATGATCTAGATCCAGTGATGATGTTCCAGTGATGATCTAGCAGTGATGATCCAGATCTAGATGAAGATGACTTGAATATGACGAGAACTCGAGGATGATCTAGATGATACAGAGAAGAAGACTTGTACTGATAAATTGTGTCGAGAGAATACCTTCCTAGTTAAGAGGGAGTGTTGATGTAATTGTAACTTCAGAATGTATTCACTTATGTATCTTATGTATTGTACCCCGATGTTTATTCTGGGATGTTTCTGTAATGTAATTGAGTCATGTCATGCCCCAATGTTCCGATCGGGAGTTTCTATAATGTAAATAAGTCATGTCAAGTCAATGTGGGTAACCCTCCTATTGTTCAAGGGTTAAAGTCCCCGCAGTTTCTGGGCACTAGGGTTGTTATACTCACCTAGTGAATTTGGCCCTAGTAGGGTTTAGTCAAGTCAGGAATTAGTATAAATAGAGAGCTAGCCTCTTTATTTATCACACACTCACTCACACTTAGTTGTAGCGCATAGCTGATGAAGAAGAAGACACTAGGGCTAGGAAGAAAGAGGTTACTGCTGTCAGGAGATCATCTTATTGTTTTGGGGTTTACTTTTGGTGTTGATTCTATCTCTGAGGAAGTTGTGGGGTTTTCTCCATTTATGGTTTCCCCAAGGAAAAACACTGCGTTCATTGTCTCTTGTGTTTGATTGTTGTGCCTGTTATTCTCTCAGTTAAAGATCCTAATATAATGCTAGCTTAATGTTAAAAATCTAACAAGTCTCTCTACCCCTTTCAGCTTGGAGAGCTCTCCTTTGTAGACTTTTATCCTTTTTCGGAGTTATAAAACTACCATACAAAAAAGAGACCCCATTGGAGTCTTCTTCCTATTTTCAGACTCTCTAAACATGAAAACACCATCGAGCATTTCCGGTCTTGGGCTCGATAAAAATCCATGAGATAGTATCATATTGAGCATACTTATATCCTTTTTTTGAGCTCCTTAAATTATGAATAAGGCCCAAATGGCGCCTTTTGGTTCCCACATATATTGCATATAGTCTCCCATTATTGCAACATTCTCCCCATCGGATCACCTTTGTTCATAGTACTATGCGATGAGTCTCCCTTATATCCCCTGGATATGACTTGTCCGATTACTTCCCCAAGTATTTCACCATTGCAGCTCTCTCCTTGGTTCCCCAACTATGATTCCCTCCCCATGCATCGGTGTCATCTGTTTCCAGGTCATCCCTGTCATCATACTCTGAAAAAAGGAAGTTTGAGTCCCCCATACTTTGTTTCCCCTGTTCCCCATTCAATGTCTTAGTCCCCTTATCGTTCCACAGCTCTGGTTGTCCCCCTCACACTTCTATCAAGGAAACCTCATTGCCTTGGTAGTTGTAGGTATCCCTCTGTCGACGTCAACACATCTATTCCATAGGATAGGCCTAGAGGGCCCTATATCTTTGTTTCATCCACCTCATTGATGAGTTCCTTGGACCACTTGAAAGGAGTACTTAGTGTATTTTGGGTTGTTCATGTCTCACGTGCTCAGCTTCAACTCCATTATCACACCGTTGAGATTCGTATAGGGTATTGGTTCCTTCATTATTTGGTCGAAGACCCTAGCTATCAATTGACTCTAGCACATTGGTGAGTCTATTTTGAGACCCATACAGTTTCATGTCCCGTGTGATTTCCGGGCTACATTGGTGATAGTGTTCGAAATCCCCTCGGTGTCATGCTTTTATGTATCTACAATACTTGATGTTGTTTATTGTACCTCAGAGATTGTGACTTTCAGTCATTGATTCCATCCAGTAGTGTACACCTACAAATTCAATAGAGAATTAATTGTTGTGATATTGTATTCCCTGAGAATTCCATTGTTCCTATGTACCAGTTCTTCATATCAATATATGTATTCAACCTCAAATTGAGGCCACCATTATGTACTTCCAGTTGTATGTATTGATCGGCTCCCATTATTTGAGCTCGGAGCTCCATTAGTATATTGATACGAGCATGGGTATGCCCGCCTCGTCCATATATATGTTTGAGATTATATGTACCTCGTCCATTTTTTAGAAATAATACAAACCAAAAGTGACTGCAGTTCAAATGAGGAAACTCTGACTCCTCTACGGTTCCCTCTGTTTCCTCCATCGTTGCCACCATTTATCCCTTGATCCTATGATGTCTATAGACCATACCATCATCTCCTGCCCTCACACATCAGGGGGAATCTATTAACACTAAAAAATGTCCACATAGCTCTATATGGTCCAAACCATAATTATACATAATTATCGCACCATTATCTCCTCCATTTTGACCTTCACAACTAAAATTCCACCAAAAATGGTCCAAAACATTATTATTCCTTCCCCCATAAATACACGGAAGTTGAGCATTTGCTCTAACATATCCCCACTCTCTCCAAAAAGGACCAAAAAACCCTAAAATGAGAATGGGTCAAAAAACCATGGACAAATACCATGCACAACAAAATACCATGGGTCAAAAAACCTTGGATCATCCGATAAATACATTGTGAAGGTCTCCCCACAAACATTCCTTAAATTTTGATCTTTTTCATTAGAGTCCCAACTTTTGGACATTCTTTACAGTTTTTGGAACCTTTTGTCCATCACATCCTTTATCCACACTATCCTACATTGCACATGGAGTTCTCTCCTTGCATCCCTTAATCCCTTTTCCAGTGGCAACCCTTTGTTGGAGATACATGGAGACCAAGATTGTGGGAGCCCACATACCATTTCCTCAAATAGCTACAGTGGCCTATTTTAAAGGTATTTGTTGTTATTTTATTGCATTATTTAATTTAGAATATTAAATTATTGTTGTTGTTTTTTTATAAGTCAAGGTTGAGAAATCCCTTGCACCATGAACTCTACCCTTAGATCTAGTTGATCTACGTTAGGTTCTTTTTCACGTAGTAGTGGAGAAATCCCCCCTACAATGGTGATTGTCCCATGCATGTGTTTTTTGAATTCCATGTTTTATGTTTATTTTGTTTATGTAGTTGTTCTAGGCATGCAAAATGTTCATGCAATGTAACATGGAAAATTTTTTAGAGCCAACTGATTAAGTGTATTTGTATTTTTAATCCATAATGCATTTCCTATTCATATGATCCCCTTAATCTTACTCTTATTAAGTATTATCGATGTTTGCCAAGATTTTTATTTTGGGCCATTTTGGAGTATTAAAAAGATTGTTGTACTTTTATTTATTTTTATCAATATTCTTCCTATTATTACTATCTGAACCCAATTGCATGAAACCACATGCTTATGTGGGAAACAGGGCCCTCTATGGCCAAAATCTGTCTCTCAGAGATTTGAACCATGTTGGGGTGATGAAACACCTCTGCTTTACCAACTAAACAAGACCATGTTGGCCATTGCAATATATTGCAATGTGTTATAGTTAGTTGGATCCATTGGTATACATGAAATTTAGTTAATTGTGTGAAAACAATATTAATGATAACCATTGAAAACCAAGGATATTTTTCAGAGGATCTACTGTCTTGTGCCTTTTTCTAGACACTTATCCTTTTAAATGTTCCCAGTGGAGGTGTGGTTCAAATCTGCATATTACGTTTTTGCACCATTTTTCTATTGGAGTCATTCTATTTATAGCACTACCTTCAAATCATGTTGTTGCAATTGGAACCTCATCACCTTCAAATATTGTTATGAACCTAGTAGAATTATCAATGACAATACTAACACAACATACAATGGGAAAGTTGTGGTCTATTTCACCTTCAAACATGTAGTAAAGAGAGTATTTCCAGTTCTAGGTGTATTTCCAAAAGCATATGTATTGGTTGTCCTTAGAAACAACCCTAAATATGAATTTCATGTGTGTTGAGAGGGTTGTGCTTGGATAAAATTCAACATAAAAATGGAAGCAATCCAACTCTAGGGAATAGTTATGAGGAAACAATGAGCCTTGGGATTGACACTCTATTTTTTGGGTGGTTTCTTAATGGTTGAAAATTTGTCCATACTTCGTGAAGGCTCATATTTGGTTGGTTTGTGATTGGATTTTTTTTTATGGATACCTTCTTTTGTCCACTTCTCATTCCCTTTTGGAGACCGTTTGGTCTTGTAGAAAAGTTGGCATTGGTCAAACCTTGGTATTTTGGAGTTGTCCACTTAGGAGGTTGCTTTAGACATATGCATGTGACTTATCTATTGGAATGTTGCGGTTTGGAGGGTTCATTTGCATGATTTATGGAAATCATTCCATATTGGAGTTGGTCTAGTGGGTCAAAACCTATACCTAAGGGTTTGTTACTTTGTGGGCAATTTCTTGTTGGAGAATTTTCTTTGCAGAGGATCCCATCCATGCTTGTGGACACATCATAGTTTATCTTGAGGTATTTTATGGAATATTTGAGGATCCATCTCACTTGAATGGGACTTAGGAGGGTCAAACCCTGTGTCTAGGTCTTGAACCTGGCAACATATTCTTTAGGTCATCAATATAGCGTCGAATGTCTTTTAAGTTTGTTAACTCATTAATACAAGAACATTGTTTTTGGGGTTTTTGAACCTTTTACAATCATTTTTATTTTGATTGATCAAAATGGAACTATAAATTCATTTTAACATAAGACAAATATTTGGACTTAGAGCTCTCTCAGGGAAGAAAAATACCTTTACCAAATCACCATGGGGTAATCATCAAGGTTTCTTCTAGGCATTCAAGGAGAATATAGTTGTGGGCTTGAGTTTTAAAATTTTGCATGTACATGGTGTTGTGCATATGCATAGTTCTATGCATGTTGTAAGTTTGACCATTTAGTATATATATGCAAGGCATCCACATAATGTGGATGGTTTTATGCATGTCATACTTTCAGGCCCTACCTATAGGTCCCCTTGTGGCTACCATAATGTGCCAAGTAAAGAACATGGAACTGGAATCTTGGTTAATAGTGTGAAACTACCAAGGACCAACATTAGATCCATTCTTGAATTAACTGTTGATTTCATAACATCATCTAGATCCATTCTATGAGAGAATGGAGGCACTTGGTCAGTTACCAGGAGTTGAACAACATAAATTAGTCTAGGATTGAAGCTCGGCCTGGGGCTGAGAGACATTCTTTAAGAATGGAGGCACTTGGTTAGGTACCAAGATGTTTGCAACTACGAGACCCATTCTTAGGGAGGATGGTACCCTAGTCAGTTAAATAGGGCAGAGTAAGACCCTATAAGGTACCCTATGGCATCCAGTAGTCTCCTAGGGTTCTTGGTCTAGGATCACGTAGGTTGATGCCATGGAAAAGTCCCTAACATATGGTCAGGGACCCTATATGTCTCTAGGAGATTCTAGTCTGGGACCAAATAGTTTCTTGGACACGATGTCTAAGAAGATCCAGCAGGTTGAGATAGAGACTACCTGGTCTAGGACTAGGCAGATTCTTGGTTTGGGACCAAGCAGTTCATGCAGGTAAATTCCTGGTCAGTTAACTAGGTGGATCTTGGTCAAGTTGACCAAGATAGTGATGTGTGATGTCTTGCATCCTAATCTGTTATTTCTAGGTTGTTTCTCAAGGTACCAACCACCCCTTGATGATGTCACCTGCACCTAACCCTTAGGAACAGTATTAAGGACCAGAGGATCACATCATCCAGTTTAAATCGTCTCATTATAAAGTGATGATAAAAATATATATATGGAACACATGTGACAATATACCTTGAGAGAGAAAATATTAAAGTCCTTGGTCTTATTGGTCCTTTGGGTAAAAGAGGGTTGTTTGTCCACCTTTATGGCACACCTTGAACTTGTGGGTACAAGGGTTGTCTTACCTTATTATTATTACCCCTTTGGTTGAATTTTGGTCCTTTATCTTTTACTTGGTCCTAGAACTCTTATTGTTGGTACCCTATACTACGTCAACTTTTACTTTATGCTTTTTATTTTGTAATATCATTGGACCATTGGTACCCTATCCTAAGTCAAATTTTATTTTAAGGTTTTTATTTTGTAAGACCATTGGACCATTGGTATCCTATCCTAAGTCAACCTAACATTTTTTAATGTTATGTTTGGTAACTATTCTAAATCTTAGGGGCTACTTAATATACCTTTCTAGAAGGCTTGTCAAGATTATAAATTAATTTCTTAACTCCATTCTTTAGTGCATCTTGACATGAGAAAAGTTTAAATCTGATCCTTTCCTGCTTGAGAACTTGTTGTTACCGATCTATGAGTGTATCTTCTTCTGTTGGATATGACTGTGTCCTCTTCCATGTACTGTTGATTGTGATTTTTTTTTTGTGTCATGGATGATTGACTATGTCTTTTGTTGGTCATGGATTGTTGACTGTGTGTCTCTACTTCTATCGTGACTGTCATCTCTACTTCCAACGTGAGTGTGTATTCTTTGTTGGGTCGTGAGTGTATTATCTCTGCTGGGTTGTTACTGTTTATTGTTGGGTCATGACTATATCTTAGGGATGTGACTATGTCTTATCTATGTTGGGTCGTGACTATGTATTGCTAGGTCATGACTTTTCTTTATCTCTATTGGGCCATGACTATGTGTCTCTTCTTTTTTGGACATGTATGTGATTATTCTCTACTAACAGTTCATGATTGTTTGAACACTTTTTGAATGGGATTACATGGATTTTGGTGCCCTAGAGCTTTGACTGTGTTAAACCCTATATTATAGGTCTTTAGTATAGGTAAGTATACTATAGGAATCTATGACTTTTAGGGTGCCTATTTGTGATTGGGACTAAGCATAATGGGATTTGTTACTATATATATATGACCTAAACCCATAACACTTTAACCTTTCTCTCACTCAAAGTATGACCTATGAAAACTTGTCCTTAAAGGGACAAGAAGCTGACGTAATATGTTTGAGTATAAGACAGATCCAAACAAGATCTAACCAGCAGTGCTATTGCTCTCTATTTGTGATTCATTAGCATGTATTGTACTACTGCTCTTATTAGTATTTATGTTTTGTACATTGCATTTGATGAATTGTGTCTCAAGGACCAACTTTAACACAATGACCAGTGGAGTATTAAAGTTGAAAGAGATGAAAATTATGTTTTGAGTTAATTGCAGTAGTACAATTCTGGATCTAGCTTTGTTTAAATTTTGTTTTGTGCATTAAAGTATAAATTTTTAACTTTCTCATATCAAACCCTAACCTAACTTCAAACTTTAACATTAACCACTAACCACAACAATTTTGAATTATTACCTAGCATCTTGTGATGACCTCTAGAAGTGAATTATGTGTTTTCAATAGAACTTGGGTCATGCTCAACATTGTACACAATTTGGTCATCCTTGTCACTAGCGAACTGCTAATGATCTCTTACTTGAGGCATGGTTTTATGCAGGTGTTTATAATTTTAAAAATATTTTTTTTTCTGTTGAAGTAGCTATTTAGTTAAATTGGTAGATAAGATAATATAATTTTATTAATGTTCAAGGAACAATCACAAAATTTCTATACGAGAATTAAAAGTATAGCCGAACTGAATACATAATACACCTATCACTATTCTACTAGAAGCAGAGAAAGAGCTAACTCAGTAGAAACACAAGTAGTGTGATGCAAAACCATGTTGATCATACAATGTTGATGTCAATGTGTTGGGGATGGAAGCGAAATGAGAAGAGAGAGAGGTTGGATTCCCATTTAGAGTAAGATGGCCTTTATGGTGACTGCCCCATGGTTTCTTTTGTTAAATTCCATGTTTTATGTCTATTATGTTTATGTAGTTGTTCCAGGCCTGCAAAATGTTCATGCACTGTAATCTGGAAAAAATTTAGAGCCAACTGATTAAGTATGATTCTATTTTCAATCCATAATGCATTTCCTATTCATATGATCCCCTTCATCTTACTCTTATTAAGTATTATCGGTGTTTTCCAATATTTTTATTTTGTACCATTTTGGAGTATTAAAAAAATGTTGTACTTTTATTTATTTTTATCAATATTCTTCCTATTATCATTATATGGCCCCAACTACATGAAACCACATGCTTATGTTGGAAATATGACCCTCTATGAAAAAAATGTGTCCTTGAGATATTTGAACCATGTTGGGGTTGTGAAACACCCTTGCTTTACCAACTAAACAATACCTTGTTGACCACTACAATATATTTCAATGTATTATAGTTAGTTGGATGCATTGGTATACATGAAATTTAGTTAATTGTGTGGAAACAATATTAATGATAACCATTGAAAATAAGGGAGATATTCATAGGATCTACTATCTTGTTCCTTTTTCTAGACACTTATCCTTTTAAATGTTCCCAATGGAGGTGTGGTTTATATCTGCATGTTATGTTTTTGCACCTTTTTCTGTTCGAGTCATTCTATTTGTAGCACTACCTTCAAATATTGTTGTTGCAATTGGACCCTCGTCACCTTTAAATATTGTTGTTGCAATTGGAACCTTGCCACCTTCAAATATTGTTGTTGCAATAATGATGTAATCATTGGACATTAATAAAATTATCTTATCTTATCTCATCTTTCTTTCAAAGTTTTTCTCAGTGTTGTTTATATTTCGAACAGAATGATATTTTTTGGAAACAAAAAAAAAGCATACTTGTGAGTCAACAAAGAGTTGGTAATTTTTGTAGTAAATAGTGCCATTCTGGTTGATATAGTGGTGGTAGTATTCATATTGTTGTGATATGAAATCCCCAAGAAGGAAAGTGGTGTTTGTATTTGGAAAATCATACCATAATTTTTTCTTTTTCTTTTCATCATATAATTAATGAACAATTTACCTACTACTTGTACAATAAGGTGTAAGAAGGGACCTCAAAAAATCTCATCATATTGAAGAATAAAACTGCATATATGGTCCTTAGTCATAATTATCTTATAAATTCCCTTCCAGGAAGACAACTTGGCAAATGAAAATAATTATAAACAACAACACTTGGTCAGAAACACATTGGAATTACCAACCTATTCATACCAATACCCTCAAGCTCAGCCACTCAATTATACTCTAATTTAATATCTCTATGTAGTGGATAAAATGTACACATTCTTTTCCCACCACACAACTTGATGGAATACACTCCTAGAAAAATGCAATGCAATGAGCCTCAGGGAATACATGAATTGATTGAAACTTTTAAATGTAAAGTTATCCTCTCATCCAAAAACATTAGATTGAATGTATTTCTTGCATTCAATAAATAGTATAATCTCCTTTATTTTCAATCTCCTAGCTTATTTTAAATTGATGGAAGGTGAATGTAGACACTCTTTTCCTTCATGATAGTGCTAAATCAGCACGGATCACCATGCTTCTAGATGGAACCAAGATCAATGGAGGGGGAACTGTATCCTTCCATGCCCTGTTGGAATTGTGAGCATAGTGATTTTGATGAATTTGGATGGGGTTTGGATGCTAATTAGTAGTAACAAAGCTTCCTTCCTGTGTTGTTTTTTTAATTCCTTCAATTTAGCTTCAACCATTCACTGGTTGAATTCTTTCAATTGAACTTCCAATGCATTCATTGGTAAGTGGAAATCATTTGGAAGCATGACAAAAAATTTTATCATTACAATAACATGGCAATCTTTTCTACCATTATGAACAACTGATGAAAATGAAAAGTGCATGCAAACTCCTTATATAAACTTTGATGGTTTTTTAATATGATTAGAAAATAATATGATTAATTTATTTTCAAGTTGATTTTATTTCTCTAAATCAATCTCTAGATTTTGCTTTTAACTGCCTATTAGCTATTTCTTTAAAATTAGGTTATAATTTGGTTAGGTTTCATGACTGTGTCAGGCATTGCAGATCTTGGGTTCATTAATGTAAGTGTTGGAGTTCTAAACAAGGTGGGTTTATCAAGGAGGATTTTAGATAGAAGTGTGCTTGTTTGGAGAATTAGAGACTTGTTTTAGGGATTTATATCAAAATGAACCCAAACTTTGCAACAATGAGGCTTATATATCTGCTCATAATTGTTGGTTGTTGCCTATTATTCATACAAATTTTAGAGAATATAGATTACTTGTTTACTGCATGAAATACTCATGATTGCTTGAACTTATATAGAAATCTGCCAAAGAATCATGCCCAGAACCACTGCAAGTATGCTTGGAGTCAGATATTGTAGTTGCTAATGCCACAAAAGGGTCAGAAATAAGCTCAAAATTTTCCCTTTAATGCATAGACCCACTACTTCTCAATATTATGCCATTTCACTTGTTGTTTTATGCCTATAATGCACCTAGATCTAATAATCGAGGTTGTTTATTGTTGCATGAGGGAAAGAACAAGGTTTAAACATGCCCAGAGGGGCCCAAAGTTACTTAGAATGGATTCTTAATAGTCTTGGGGGTCAAATGAAGTTGGCTCACACCTAGGTCAGCCCAAAGCTTTTCCAAAAATCCCAAGTGAACACCCATGCACATACAGAGGTAACACACTATGTCAATTCTCACTAGGTCGCAAATGCCTTTGTGAAAGCAATGTTCATATTGGACCAAGTTAGGACACGTTGTGGTCGACTTGAAAAAATAGAGCAAGGTAGTGAACATATATCTAGTGTCTTACTCTTGCATTTCTTTTGGCAAAAAAAACTTTCCTATACTACTATATATGACAAATGACTTTTACAAACTACATTTTCTTATAGACTATTTTCACCATGCAATCTATTTTCACCATGAAATCACAATTTGATACTAATGTTTATCCTTAAGGTTTCTATTGTTACAATTGTGATTGGAGAAGGAGGTTAAGGTGGAGCACTTGCGATTGGGTATTGTAACAAAATGCTAATGCTAGAGAATCCAGTGTACTATGTAGTCGGTTAGGTTCAAACTAGCACTGCACACCAAGTTTTTTAAACAAGAACAATTATATTTGTATTAAGATCGAGTTGTGGCCAAACTATCCAGTTTAGTAATATAAAAAATACCAGTTTTCCAATCATTGTTGTTTAAAAAAAAGAGTCCAAAAGAGGATTGTTCTACTTCTTTTCTAATTTATCCTTGAAATTCTATGACTCCTATATTCTATATGACATGAGAATTGCCTTATATACTGGCCTACCCAAAACACAAACCTACAGATCATGATTACTTTCATAAATTAAAACAACACACACTAATTATGGATTCATGGGATTTATGTTTGCTGCCAAATTGATATGCATGGATATCAATTGGTTGGTTCATTGCTTGGAATGGCTCCTGTTGTATTGTCTCTTCTTCCATTGCTAGCCCATGCTACAATCCATAAGAGCCACCCGAATATGAGGAAGGTTTTTTTAGTGAACCCCTTATCCTGCTATTCTATTTTATTTTTCCATCTACCCTATTTTTTGTTGTCTTATCCATTTTTTCCTCCATCGCCCCCATTTTTATGTTGTTATTTTCGACAGAAATTTTTGCCATCATTTGTCTATTCACTTTTTCCAAATTTTTTTCCAGTCCTATTATCTGTTGATGCCATGCTTGCCTCTCTTATTCATGATTTACTTCCCATTCTTTTTACCACTTTTCCCATTTTCTCATATACAATCTTGGACATTTCTGGGTTTCTTCAGTATGACACTCACATCGATGAATCCCTCTGCTTAATTCTATTATTTCACATAGAACACACCTGTTAGAATGTGAGGAACCTCCATTGTAGCAAAGGATGTGAAAATGCTACTTATGTCACCCAGGTTCCATAATTCTGGAGGGTTCTAAACCCCACTGCTTTCAAAATACAAAGTGGGCTTCTAGATTTTGGTTGTCTGATCTATTACCATACACAAACATAGCAACATGAAGACTCCAAACTAGAACCTGCAACATTAATCCTACATTTTGTCTGCCTTCCCATCTTAAAAGAGTATTAACTGAGACCTTTTGAGTAATGATGTAGTGAAGTACCCTATCCATGGGGGATTTTAAAGCTTCACATCCACCACCATCTGTCTTGCTACTTGTCTTTGCTTCTTCAATGCATCGTTAATTACTCGGTATTGTAATTTATAAATCAAGGGCGGTGGCAAGTTTTCAATGCACCCCCCCATTTTTCGTTAATTTTCCTTTGGTTATGGTTGTGGATATATTGGCTTGATTGTCTTCTTGGGAGTCGAGATTTCTTAACACCTGATAATACCATATTTTATCAAAATTATGAGCTAAAATTTGCGTCCTTTAAACAACCCTGCACATATGGGATTTGCATTCTTTGAACAAGCCTGCACATATGGGATTTGCATTATTTGAACTCGCCTGCACAGATGGGCATCCTTTGGAGTTGAGTTTTGAAACATATGGCTTATTATTACAAATTGAATCTTCAATGGTAGTGATTTGTTTGACCCCCAACTATTTTAAAATCACCAAACCTTGATAGAGAGCCAGGATATGTGCTTGATTGTTTGTTTCTTTTCCTAAACCCCATGTAAAGGAAAGGTTTTGTATTCCTTTGGGTTCAACTATGACCCCCCGCTTCTACCACCCCTAACTTCCCAACAAGGAGGATTATTGAAATAGCTCTATTTGATTAGATTAGATTCAATGTGTCAGATTTGGAATGAAAGCATGATAAACGGATTTAATGTCATAACATAGAGGTTATTACATCATTCTTGCACATATTCAAGGTTGATTTTCATACCGATTATCAAAATCACTTGATGTTTTACTGATTATGTCCACTTCTATTTCTGTTGGCACATCTATAAACATTTACAAGTAATTAAACATAAGTCAATATTATTTTTCAGTTAGAGGTACATATATCCATCAAAATTTGCAGCTAGTACATTAAATCTGTAGGAGTAATGCCATACATAGTATGCATCTAGAAAATGTCTGCCAATGTGTTACAATGTAAAATGTTAGAGTATATTTGCTAATGTTATATCATAAACAACAACTTAAGGAATTAAATACTACCTCTTCTTTGATTATATGAATCAAGTGTGAATTGTACAACCTTCCATTGACAATAGAATTCATATGTTGATTGATAACTGCGACCTTGTTATGTTAAAGATGAAATATAATAGTAAGAGTTTTAAAACTAGAAGAAATGATAATATGTCAATCACTGTAGGAGAAATAGAAAACATGTCAGTTTGTTAATTCATTTAAATGCAAAAGTTAAATATTTCCCTTCCTCAACATCAATTTGTTAAGCTTCTCAATATTTTCTTAGTTTGTGTCATCTTGCCCTGATATTGTGCTTAATAAGGGCATTGGGCTTGTTCCTCCACTGATGTTTTATGTACTGGCCACACTGGGTTTGTGACTTTGGTTGAAAGATGTTCATTATAAATCTTTACGAGCCCCCCCCAATAATCTAGATATTTTGAAATCCCAAAAAATGCTTAAGATATCTCATTATGTGCATGTGCATTTATAGAGATGTTTAGATATTTTTGGCCTTTCTGAATTCTATTTACGTGAATTTTGGACCATAGAAATGATTGATATTCTTTAACTTTGCGATGTCTTGCACATGGTGGCATATTTCGTTGGTTGATTTATGTGTTTGTCTTTGCTACAACTAGCTGGAACAATATGGTTGATCCTTTTAGAGATATTTCTTGAAAACTTAAGTGCACTATTTTATCTCTGTTGTGATTTCCATTTCTACTCTTCATAGTTAGGTAATGTGATATATTCCTGTATTATTTTAGATGAGATGTTCTGTTTTTTTGCTATCCTCTTATTCATATTTTCTATATTTTATCTCCATGCCTTATGCCATTTTACTCATCGTTTTCATTCCAAGTGTTCCAAATGGAACTAATTTCTTACCAGTATTGGCATGGATAATGCAGTCCTAAGGCACGTGTTGCAATCCTTTATAAGTCATATAAAGATGATCTTAAGGTATGTAATTAGTATAATTCATTCTATGTTCTCTTTTGGTGAAATGAGAACAAAGTGTTAGTTCATCTTCCGGTGTAGCAGAGAAACTGAGAATTACAGCCCAAGAACTATGAAATTTAAAGATTACCGATGATGTTATTCCTGTAAGTTTATCTTTCCCTAGTATGAACAGTATTTTTGCTAGTACTTAGCCATTAATTTTTCTAGTACATACTATTCATTAGGAAATATACCTATGTATATTTGAGAGTACAAGGGTCAATTTGTTAGCTACTAGTTAATCATCAAGTTAGACTTTGTCTTGTAGTCATCAAATAAGACTTGTTGCTGGAATATTGAATTTATTCTTTATTGTTCTAAATTGATAATATAGAAATATACCTTATTATTATTTGGGGGTTGAGTTATGGAAGTTTTCAAGAAGTTTTATTCAGGAGTCCTTAGTTAAGTGGACAATTGTGTACATGTTCCTCTATGTTTGTTTGGATTTGTGGCATGCCCCCCTTCCCCACAACATCTTCATTGTGGTTTTCTACTTCTTCCTTACATCATATTATTCTCTACATAGGTCCTTTGGTGGGGTCCCTTGGACATGTTTGTTGATATTGTCGATTACTTGACATAGGGAGAGGTCATCCTTCTAGGGGACTCAATCTCCAAACTAGAGACCAACAGAGTGTTAGGATATTTAGACTCTTAGGAGTTAGTTAAGATTGTGAAAGTTCCAAACGGTAGGTGATTGTTGTATTTATGTTCTCAACTAAATAAGGAAGTTCTTTAATTGCATAAAATTAACTTCTTCACATAGCAAAAATCACACAGATAGCTGGAAAGTAAAATGGTACAAGTATAAATAATTACACACATACACAGGGATTTTCTTCTTCAATTCAGATTATCATTAACTTAATCAATTCTCACAAACCAACCTCCAAAGCTGCTAAAAACTAGCACCTGCATGGTAAAAAAAAATCACCCCAACCAGAGGTGCTTTCCCTGTTGAAGCAAAGTAAGCCTGCACATAAAGCAAGTAATTGGTCTCAATATATATTAGTTTCAATCCGTATTAGAAAAAGGTTAAATGGAAAATTTCCATCAGCATTGATTCTGTCTATTACAAAATGACTAATAGAATAAAAATTTATTTTAAGGTAACATGTAATTTTATTCCTTAAAATAAATGAAATCCACCCAATCAGATTATAAAAGTTCAAATCTTAATATCATCAACTTAAATTAGTGGAAGGGACAAAGTACTTGTTGTGATGTACTTGGTTTTGTTCTTCGTTTCTTCCCATATTACCAACTCCTCCACCAGGGTAGAAGGTGTTCAGAATGGAAAATATTCATGCAATACGTCAAGCCAAATAAATGAGTTACTTAGATTTAAACAGGTGTTGAAAGGTAAGTTTTTTTCAAGTTTGATAGATTTTCAAAAAAAAATTATCATGAAAGGAGAAGTGGGCTCAATCTAAGGGTTGTATAGGAAAAAAATGGGGCCAATATCTAGTTTCTTAAATGGTAGAACTTAAACAAAAATATACTTCAGTATTCAACTAAACCTATAGTGTCATTCCAGGAGTTTGGTCTATAGCTTTGTCATCTGAGCACCAAATTTGAATCTATGAATTTTTTTTGTTTAATCCATGAAAGTGTTGGAATTTGTGCAACTTCAAAATTTATTCTTATTGTACTTGTACTGTATTTCATTGTACCTCCTATGGGAGATTATATTGATGTAATTACTCATGCAAACTGTAGAAAGAATCAAAGTAAACCTCTGGGAAGATTATGCAAATAAAATAATAAATAAATATTATTTTTATATTTCTTCAAGGTAGATTGACTCAGTCAGTTAGACAAGTCGGTGGCCCAGTTAGGGTAAAAGTAATTTTTGTAATGCGTATAAATAGAGATCAAGTGTGCCTCATTTAGTCACTCAACCAACACAAACAAGTTCGCTTACTCCAGGATAATTTTGCAACACCAGTAAGAAGGAGTGTTTTCTAGGGTTTCATATTGGAGAGACTTTTCTCTCTCTCTCTGTCTCTCTCTTTCTTGTACTTTTTTCTCAGAAGCCATCATCTCTATACAAAGGTTCCTAGGTTGATTCTATAGGTCACAAGTAGAAATGTAATATGGTTATTGATCTCTCTATTAAAGTGTAAAATGAATTGTTGTTTATACCTCAATTCTTAAAGGGTGTTGGCTCAATAGAAGAGCACCTGCCTTATAGGCAGAAGGTTGGTGGTTCGATCCCTTTGTTCCCTATCATAAATTTGTGACTAAAAAATGACTAAAGTTTGCATATACACGACTATTAGTAGCTAATTTCCAGTATCTTATAGCGCGACTAACGTTTTGTCATATTTAGCTTAGTCATTAATAGGTTACCTTGATTTATCATCTAGTAGTTTACTTAGTTGTATATTTGGTCATTAATTGTGGCGATTAATGACTAAATCAATGAATAATAAGTCAACCAATTAATAACTAAGTTAAATACAACTAAGTTAGTCAAGCTATAAGATAGTGGAGATTAGCTACTATTAGTCATCAACTCAAAAATAATTGTTTGTATCTGAATTTTAGTAATTTTTTTAGTCACTAATTTCTTATTTTGTACTAGTGTACATGGATAATTACTTGAGGACATAATTTTAGAAAAATAAGATCAAAATTACCAAAAGGGGTCAACAAGAAATTTGGTAGGTCAAATTGAAGGGTCACCAACCTACTAAGGCTAAATGGTACTCCAAGGATAAAGCAAAGGAATTGTTTCCTCATCTCCTTCAAAACTAAATTTTTTGGAGATCAAAAGTCTCCCGAAATGGTGAGTAATGATCCAAAATGGATATATATAAGTACCATATGAATTCATTTATTATCTCAATTGAGGAGATTATAATGTGGGATATATCGGAGTAGGTGTTGATTTTATCAAATTCCAAGATATCAAAATTTTGCACATTTTTTAGCCCTTAAACAACATTGTTTGGCATTGCAAGAGTTAACAAATGCCATGGGATTTTCTTATATCCGGTAAAAAAATTTCTTTTCATTGAGATATTTCCAACAATATATGATTTGCCTAAAATGGAGCTTGTGTGTGAAAACTATGTCCATGCTAAGACAATTATTGATATTTCCCCCATTTGCAAGTGGAAACCATGGAAACTTGCCCTGATTCAAATATGAGGAGTTAATAACACATGAGAATCCACTAGATACTTCTAGAAGCATCATGGAGGTTCCAAGAGGGCTTTGAAATCTTAAACATAAATCTAATTGTAGTTATAAAAAACCTAGCAAAAGGAAGGAAAGGGTTCAACTTTTTCATTAATCATTAGTTGTTCCATAGAGAAAGAACAAGAGTATGCAAGAGATACTAAAATAGTAGAGAGAAAAAAGCATATTTTAAATGATTTTAGAATATTGTCGTATTTCATAGCTTTGTTGTAAGCTTATCCTGCTTTGTATTATGTAATATAATATCCATTATAACAAAAAGATGAGAAACACACTCCTTCGTTCCTTGTTGGTTTCCCCATAGGAGTTTCTATTGTAAATTTCATGTTCCAATGTGTGTGGCTTTGTTATTAAAGTTTTGTTCTATGGCATGGTAGTTAAATAATTTGATTGGTGTGTTCTATTTCTTGTTAAAGCATTAAAAATACAAAAAATGTAGTTGAGCATAATCCTGCTACAATAATTTTATGTTTAGATATGTTGAGTTAGCCATTGAAAAATCCAAGATAGTTTATAAATCATAAGTAAATATATATGTTTTTGTATGTAAACTAAATCTAGTAATTCAAGCCCACAAAATAGTTGCAAAGGTGCTATTAGAAAAAAATTAATATGCTAAAATTCCTCTTAATTATTTTGTTTAATAATAATACACATGTTTAATGTAATTTATTCCTTACGAATATAATAGCCCTAAATATAACACAAATATTAGCAGTTGTAAAAGGGGATAATTGATTACAAGTTTATGGATATTCTCTATTGGTTATAAATTGGGTGAATTGTTGGCGTTTTCCAATACAACAAACTATTGTTAGTTGTAAGCTAACGTGGGAATATTTATCTACCTAGTGATTCTTAGTTGATATTGGGCCTCTTGAATACATTGTTTTGTATTTGCATGATAGATCAATAGAACATATCATTACAATATTCAATTTATGATTTTGTTTCTTACGAGGCACATTCACGATCTAGTAATTCATGCCACCAAAACAGTTACAAAGGTGCTATTAGAAAAAAATGAAGATGCTAGAATTCCTCTTAACAATTTTGTTTAATAATAATACACATTTTTAATGTAATTTATTTCTTACGAATATAATAGCCCTAAAAATAGCACAAAACTTAGTAGTTGTAAAATGGGATAACTCATTGCAAGTTTATGGAGATTCTCTATTGGTTATAAATTGGGTGAATTGTTAGTGTTTTCAAATACAACAAACTATTGCTAGTTGTAAGATAACGTGGGAATCTAATACATTATTTTGTATTTGCATGAGAGTTCAATAGAACATATCATACAAATATTCAATTTATGATTTTGTTTCTTATGAGGTTCATTCACGATCCGGGTTAATCAAGTATTTATACATGGTATCAAAGTGGGCATTTCCTACTCTTTTGTTTTATGAACGTATTCAACTCCATGTTTCATTGCCTCGTTTAAGAATTGGATCCCCACATCATGTGGGCACATATCTTGTTGGAATCCATAGCTTATCTTTAATCTTGTGACCTATGGGAAATATCCCCCTCCATTCATCCACGGAGATTGATCTTTGATTTCATATCCATCCTTCTTGACCTTCGAGGACCAAGTTTCGTGGTTTATCATGCTTTCCTTCTTCTTCACACATGGCTTCATTAAGATGGGGATTAACAACCATGTTTCCTACCAATTCATGGCTCTCTTTAAGAGCTCGTCACATATACTAGGGTACAACCTAGTGTTCAACGAGGAACTTCTCGCTTCGACGAAATTGGATTTCTACACTACATGTGTCATTTTATGTGCAACAAATTGGTTTTCTAAAGATCCTATATGTATCATAGACTTAAAATATACACATTTCATGGTGTTAGTCGGGGCAGACATAATCAACCCACCTTGGATGTAGCACACAAACTCTTACACATTTTGTGGGCGCTACTCCTAATCCAGATGGAGATTAGTGGCCACCCACCCATTCCACTGGCTAAAAATAGTTGTCCATTTTTGGCGATTTTCTAGTAATTTTTCTATGGTTTTTTGAGTCCCAAACTTCTAGGGTCATTTTGAGGCCCTAAATGATGATTTTTTGGCGATTCCAGGGTCGTATTGAGGCTTGTTAATGGAACCAATTCCCTTTTTTGTCTCACCACCTAGGTGAAATATCCTTGTTGCTCTACCCACAAAGGGTTTCACAATCCCTCTGCCGCACACATGATAGATCAATTTGTGTTTGATTGGGTTTCTATTTTATTAACACCTAGATCCAAATATTGACCCTCTTGTTAGTTTTTCAACATTAAGCTAGCATTATTAGGATTTTTAACTGAAAGAATAACAAGTACAACAATCAAACACAAGAGACAATGAACACAGTGTTTTTCCTCGGGGAAACGATAAATGGAGAAAACCTCGCAACTTCCTCAAAGATAGAATCAGCACCAAACTAGTAAAAGCCCAAAACAGTAAGTGATCTCCCGACAGTAATAACCTTCTTCTTATCTAGCCCTAGTGTCTTCTCCTTCCTCAACTATGCGCTACACTTGAGTGTGTTTGTGATGTGTGCTAAATAGAGAGTCCAACTCTTTATTTATACTAATCCTGGCATGACTAAAACACTACTAGGGCCGACCTCTACTAGGAGAGTCTAATAACCCTAGTGCCCCGGAACTGCGGGGACTTTAACCCTTAGACAATCGGAGGGTTACCCACAATGACTTGACATGACTCAGTGTTTACATTATTGATCCTCCTGATCGAAACATCGGGGCATGACAACATGACTCAATTACATTATAGATACATCCCAGAATAAACATCAGGTTACAATACATAATATACATAAATTAATACATTCTGAAGTTACAAATACATCAACACTCCCTCTTAACTAGGAAGGTATTATTTCGACACAATTTTCAGCACTGGTCTTCTTCTCTGGATCATCTCGTCATCTGCATCTTCAAGTCTTCTTAGTCTTCAAGTCATCTTCGTCTTCAAGTCATCTTTGTCTTCAAGTCATCTTCATCTTCGGATTTGGATCATCACTGGACATCATCACTATATCTGGATAATCACTCGATCTGGATCATCACTGGACATCATCACTGGATCTGGATCATCACTTGATCTGGATCATCACTGGATCATTACGGGTGCTATCTCATGATTCTTCTCGTCACGGGAATTTCTACAAAGCTAGCCCTTTTTCATGCTAGTTGTAGGCCTAGCCTCCATGTAGGTATTCTTCAGCACTTATATCTGACCTGCTTGTCAGAATGTCCTGCCCAGCACTTACATCTGACTTACTTGTCAGAAAGGCACGCCCAACACTTACATCTAATCATTTAGGAACCAATCCTACAATCACATCAGAAAGGCCTAGCACTCACATTCACCAGCATGATAGGACACAACTACTATCATCTGAGAAAAGTCTCAGCACTTACAACCACTAGCATGGTAGGACACACGTACTACCATCTGTGGAAAGGCACACACTCACATTCAGCAGTATAGTAGGACACACCTACTACCATATGTGGAAAGGCTCAGCACTTACAATCACCCGCATGGTAGGACACACCTACTACCATCTGTGAAAAGGCACAACACTTACAATCACCAGCATGGTAGGACACACCTACTACCATCTGTGAAAAGGCATAGCACTCACATCCACCAGCATGATAGGACACACCTACTATCATCTGTGGAAAGGCTCAGCACTCACATCCATCAGCATGATAGGACACACCTACTATCATCTGTGGAAAGGCTCTGCACTTACATCCATCCATGCGAGAACACATCCTACAACAATTATGGAAGGGCTCTGCACTCATATATGATCCTGTAGGAACCAATCCTACAGTCATATTAGAATGGCCCCCAGTCCTAGACTGAGCTACCTGGTAACTGACCAGGTGCCTCCATTCTCCTAGAGAATGGCAGTTGCCCTTACATCCGACCTACTCATCGGAATGGCCAGCACCCACATCTGACATGGAAGGAACTTCATCCTTTAGCCATGACAGAATGGATCAGTCCTTACATCTGATCAAGTGGGAACGCATCCCTCTATCACATCAGAATGGCTTCTCAGTCCTGGACTGAGTTTTCCTGGTAACTGACCAGGCACCTCCATTCCCAGAATGGCAATTGCCCTTACATCTATCCTACTCGATAGAATGGCCACCACTCATATCTAACATGGAAGGAACCAATCCTCTCACCCTGACAGAATGGCTCAGCCCTTACATCTGACCATGGAAGGAACCAATCCTCTCACCATGTCAGAATGGCTATGGGTCTCATCACTTTCCCTTGGAGGAAACCTTGATCTAGAGAACACCAAGCTTTTCCCTGAAGTACTTGAACTTCAGCCTAGCCAATGGCTTCGTCAATACATCAGCTATCTGTTCCTCTGTCGCAACATACTGGAGCTTCACTGCTCCCCTCTGCACCATATCCCTAATATAGTGATACTTGATCTCGATATGCTTCGACTTGTCATGGAACATTGGATTCTCTGACAACTTTACGCAACTCTGGTTGTCACAATGTATACAAGTAGCATCCAACTGGAGATCAAATAAATTAGACCGTAGCTTCCTCAGCCATACTACCTCACAACTAGCTGAACAAGCTGCGACATACTCTGCTTCAGCTGTACTCAGTGCCACACAGGATTGCTTCATGCTAAACCAAGAGATCACACCTGATCCCATACTGAAGCAACACCCTGAAGTGCTCTTCCTATCGATGGCATTTCCTGTCCAATCTGAATCAACATAACCCTCCAGGTTAATCTTCTGATTCGCATCGTACTTGAGCCCATAATCAACTGTACCCTTCAGGTACCTCAAAATATGCTTTGCAGCAATCAAGTGAACATGTCTCGGATTTGTCAGGAACTGGCTCAAGTTGTTCACAACGAAGCAAATATCTGGTCTCGTGTTCGTCAAGTACGTCAAGGACCTAATCATCTAACGATACATCATAACATCAACCGACTCTGGTGAAGCATCATTCAATACCTTCAGGTTCGATGCCATAGGTGTGGCCATAGCCTTGCAGTCCATCATCCCAAACCTCTTCAGGATCTCTACTGCATACTTCCCTTGTCCAAGGAAGATTCCATCCGCGCTCTGCCACACCTCCATACCTAGAAAATAATGCATCATCCCTAAGTCCTTCATTTCGAACTCGGCAGCAAGCTTTCTCTTCATATCAGTAATCAACCCATCCATTCCTGTCACAAATAGATCATCTACATATAGTAGAAGCATCACTGGGTTGCCATCTTCAACCTTGTAGTAGAGGTTGGAATCTGCTTTACTCTTGGTAAAGCCCAAACTGGATAGAAAGCTATCAATTCTGCCGTACCAGGTCTTGGGTGCCTATTTCAAACCGTACAGGGATTTCTTCAATCTGCACACATGAGACTCCCTATCATGAGTCTCAAAGTCGAGTGGCTGCTCTACATACACTTCCTCTTCCACTACACCATTCAAGAAAGCAGTCTTGACATCCATCTGGTGTATCTTCCATTTCATTACTGCAGCCAGAGCAAGTACCGATCTGATGGAAGTGTATATGGCTACAAGAGCAAAGGTTTCTTCATAATCTATTCCTTCTTTTTGAGAGAAACATCGAGCCACAAATATTGCTTTATGTTTTTCAATGCTACCGTCTGCAGCATGTTTGATCTTGTAGATCCATTTGGAAGTTACAACTGACTTCCCCTCTATTCTTGGAACAATATCCAAAACATCATTCTTCATGATCGATTGATACTCTTTGATCATAGCATCCTTCCATTCTTTCCGTTCTTCCACTTATTCATAACTGGAAGGTTCTTTATCAATGAAATCACATAGTAAAGCTACATACCCAGAGCAGGATATGGTCCTCTTTCTTTCTCTGTGATTCTCTTCTAGAGCCCCATATTTTTCCGCACCTTGGATAATTTCACGTACCTAAGCAGGTTTCCTCTTATGAGGATTCTTCTCCAGAGGTGGATCTACAGGTCTTTGTGGTTTTTCAAAATCTCGATCTTCTTCTTGAGTTTCTTCATTCATGGTTGTATCATGAATTATGGGTGCTTCTGCTTCTTCAAGTTCTTCAGCAGGTCTTGTTCTGGATTTGTTGTAAGCTGTGTCTTCATCAAATTTCACATCCCTACTGATGTCAATCTTCTTGTATCCTGGGAAATATATTATGTAAGCCTTCGAGCTTTCAAATTATCCCACAAATATACCCTTTTTTCTTGAAGGATCTAATTTTGTTCTCTTCTCTTTTGGAATGTGTATGTATACAGGATAGCTGAATATTCTGAGATGGCTGAATTATGGTTTCTTATCAGAGAATACTTCTTCAGGAGTCTTGTTCTTGACTACTCTATGTGGAGTACGGTTCTGTACATACACCGTTGTTCTGGTAGCTTCAGCCCAAAGATGCACAGGAAGATCTTGATCATGAAGCATAGCTCTTGTAGCTTCCATGATGGTTCTGTTCTTTCGTTCCACAATCTTATTCTGTTGTGGATTATAAGGAGTGGACAACTCCCTCTTAATCCCTGATTCCTTGCATAGCTCTTTGAATTCATTCGAAGTGAGTTCTCCGCCATTGTCTGATCGAAAAATCTTGATCTTATTTTCAGTGTGATTCTTGATCAAGGCTTTAAATTCCTTGAATTTGTTGAATACTTCATCTTTGTTCTTCATGAAGTAAACCCATGTCTTCCTAGAGAAATCATCAATAAAAGAAACATAATATGCATACCCGCTTAGTGAGCTTGATGACATAGGATTGCATACATTGGAGTGGATGATTTCTAGGATTCCTTTGGCTTTGCTTTTGCTGCTAGGAAATGTCTTCTTTGTATTCTTTCCTTTCGCACATCCTTTGCAGAGCTCATCATATTTTGCTTGGAATTTTGGAAGACCTTCAACAACTTTGCTTGCAATTGGTAGTGCTCTGTAATGCACATGTGCAATCCTTCTATGCCAAAGTTCACTTGGCTCTACTGTGTCATGGACCAATGCTTGTTCTGGATGGCCCTTTAATTTGTACAATCCTCCTTCTTGTTCTCCAATCACCACCACATCATTGATAGTCTTTCATTTTTCCCACATGATGACTTGACCATCTATGAATGCAAACCTCATTCCTTTTGCATCTAGTGCTGATATGGAGAGGAGGTTCTTCTTGAGTCCTGGCACAAACAAAAATTCCTTCATTGTTATAGATTTTCCAGAGTCTAGCTTATAGGAGGATTCCCCACTACCTTTTATTGGATACTGGTAGTCATCTCCTAGCTTCACCTTGTGAAGTGATTCATGTTCTGAAAGTTTGACAAAGGATTCCTTGAATCCTGTCATATTTTTGGAAGCCCCACTCTCTATAAGACAATCAGTGCTTCCATGAGTAATGTTTCCTGTAATTCAGAAATCAAAACATATCCATCTTCACTGGAAGAACTTTCACTTTCATATCTGGTTCGTTTCTTGGATGGTTCATCATCTTTTGCAGCATGAGGATGATGTCTTCTCTTGTTCCCCTTATTCTTATGAGAGTGAACCTTGTCCTTAGGACAGTCTTTTGCAAAGTGTCCTCTTTCATCACATGTATAACATCTTATTTTAGATAGGTCCCTTCTACTATTATCTCTATGATGAGGATCCTTACCTTTGGAGTGATGAGATCTTCTTCTGCCTTTCTTGGAGTGAATTGTGAGAGCTTGATCTTCAATTCCCATCTTCTCTTCTCGAGCTGCTATCCAAGCTTCTTCTTGAGAACATTCTTCCCATAGTCTGCTGAATTTGACTAACCTCTTTCTGGCACAGATTCCTTGGATGAATGAATCCCATGACCTAGGAAGGCCATTCAGTGTTGTCATCATAATTTATGTATTCTCCACTTCTTCATTTACAGCTTCTAATTGTTCCTTGATCTGAGAAACCATTTTGAAGTAATGCTGGATAGTCTTTGTATTCTAAATCTTCACATTCTTCAGTTGGTTCCTCAAGGTCATCTTCTGGTTTATGTTCTTCCCTTCAAACAATTTGGTTAGGGCATCAAACATAGATTTAGGTGTCTTAAGAGAGGACACCTGTGGGATAAGGTGATCCTTGATAGAATCAGCAATGATCCTCTTTTCCATAACCAATTTCTTCTTGTGCAAGGCCTTTTCCTCATCTCCCTCTGGAACTGGAATCTCCTCGTGGATGTAGGATTCCAACTCATTTTCTTCCAAGACCAGGGAGATCCTATACTTCTAGGCTCGGAAGTTATCAACTCCCTCAAGCTTTTCATCAAGCTTGGTATGATGAGACATCTTAAACTGAGAACCTCAAATGGAAATACAAAATATTTAGATCTTACCAGGTCAAGATGTCAGATTTGGATTTGGAGCTGAAATCCCGTAGTACTGGATTAGGAGCAAATTAGGGTTTTGCTTTTCCAGAGTTCTGTCCACCCAAATGCCTTGAAATTTATCCCTAACTTCGATTTTGGGGAGGAGATCAATCCAGGCCTAGTCTCACTGAAAAATTCCTCTTCTGTGAAAAGCCCTAATTTCCGACAGTAGTGTCGGGTCCAAAACTGAAAAACCTCAGAATTGGATTCTACTTTGACAGAAAGATGCGCCCTAGGGAGGAGAGTTATTACACCCTACTTTTGTTGAAAATCTATGGAGAGAGATCCACAAAATAGGAAGCCCTATTTTCCGCAGCTGCACATCGTCTTCTTCTCAGGTTAGCTCTGATACCATGTTAGTTTTTCAACATTAAGCTAGCATTATAGATACATCCCGGAATAAACATCGGGTTACAATACATAAGATACATAGATGAATACATTCTGAAGTTACAAATACATCAACACCTCTTGGGTATTGGATTGACTCTTCAAAATCAAATCTGACATGCTTTTATTACCATCTAAGTCATGCCACTGTTTCTTTGAATCGACGATCACTCTCATGTTGCAAATCATAGAACTCTTGGTTGTAGATTTGTTTTGCATTTTATTTCCTAGCAATTGGTTATGAGAAGATCATGGCTTTATCTGATCCATTGCTAGTGTTTTGGTATAGCCTTTTTTTCCAGATTATTGTAATGAGGTTATTGGAAAAGTTTTTTCCATAACTTTTCAATGGATTCTTTGTTTTCTATATTGGATGACGCATTGCAAAGAGTATTCCACTCTATTTATGAATAAGTGGTTACACATCACATTGATTTGATTATTTAAGATAATTTTTTTTCTCATAAGCTCGATGAATATGTGTTGATTCCTCTATTGTAAATGGGTCCCTAGCATGGCCCTTTTTGTGGGACTGTTGACACACATCCCTGTCGACAGGGGTTCACTTTGCACTACTCGACATAAACTTCTTAAACATTGGCCCAAAAAGGATTTACCCTTTCCAACAACACCCGCAGAGCGATTGCAGTATCACCTGAAGATGTCTAAGGGGATATGCAGGAACCAAGTTTCTATAGTGGGTAGGGGACATGCGTCACTTCATAACCATTCATAGCACAACCAAAAATACGGATTCATATCATACTATTATGCTCCCTTAGTTGAATTAACCAATATCTAACCATTCGCAACATAACCAAAAATCCCAACCGCATTAACATGTATCTAGCAAAATCTATGTGTCAACAAGCATTAAACCATTATGGAACATCAATCATATTTTCAACAAGAGAGAACAACAAAGATAATACACAATAAACCTTATTCATAAAATAGATTCACATCAGAGAATACTGAAAGAATCTACTAGATAACAAGATCAAATCCATGCCAAAACATCATATTATAATCCACAGATGCGAAATCATACACCGTCGAATAACACCAAATACTTTGAAAGATTCGTAGATCTTATGCGATGGTAATCATACAAACAATGATGCCAAAATGATTCCCATAATTCCAATGATGCAATCATTCGATACCAATGATAATGGCTCCTTCTATATGATGATCTAAATGCTTACAAACCTATTTCTATTTATAGGTTCAGTTGTCCATTACAAAATGCTCCATTTGACCAACTACTAAGTAACTTGACCAAAAATTCCTTGTTCGTTGACTTCTTTACCCTTCGCGGTTGGTCCTTCGTTCTTGTCGACACCCTCTTCATCACTGGTGGTAATGCACTTTGTGCGCTCTGGATCCGTGCCAATAGGCCCCCAACACAAACTTATGGCTCGCCCTTGAGCCACCTTAGCCAGATGCTACTGGTGTGTTTAGGTGTGCCTGGAAGTCATCATATGCTGCCTTGACTTGGTCGATAGTTTCTTTGGTTGATGTCCTGATTGTTGTGCACTCTTCCATAGCCTGTTATGTGGGGTGTTCGCCACCATCTGATGTACTTTCTCCCATTTGGTCTTGAGCTATGTCATTCCTTCCATTTCCTTCAGTGCCACTTGTTTTTCTTTAGTCTGAAGCTCTTCCAGGTGCATTGTTCTTCGTTGTTGACTTGTGTGTGCCTTGTTGAAATGATGTTGCAATTATTTCAATTGCGATGCCTTTTTTACTTGCACTAATGGGGGCATTGTCTTCAGCGATCCCCTCAGTGCTTCAAGTTTCACTTCTGCTTCGCTAAGTTGCACATTGAGCTAGTTCAACTGGTTGTCCTGTACTAGAATTCCCCAAAATTTTGTTATGTCTTTTGTGATTACTTGAGATTCCTTTTCCAGTTCCATGATCTTTGTCACAGCGTCCTAAATCGCTTCCTTCATTTCTGAAATATATTCGGGCAGTGTTCAGGGTACCGCCCTGACCTGTAATTCCTCTTTCTCTCTTCGTAGGTGTGTAACAAATTTTCCTAACCTCAACACTTTTTCCTCTGCAAGCATATCCAGACTAATTTCAGGTGCATCTTCGCATGCCAAAGAGACCGCATGCTCCAGTATTTTCCTATCTTCGAAATCCTTTGCTCTTTCATTGATTATAACCTCTTTTTATATTTTGAGTCATTGAATCTCCTCTTTAGTTTTTTGGTCTTTTCGTTTATAGCGGACCATTTGATCATGAGTTATTGCTTCCCGATCACTGATTTCCTCAATGTTTGCGTTATGAATGCACTCCAGCATAAACATCGGTATCCTGTTGAAATCGACACTAATGAGTTCATGCCCTCGTAATGTGGCATCTAGATATTCATCACCTATCGCAATTGCAGTGGGTAATATTTGCACCAGTCTCAACTTTGTGCCAATATCTACTTCGACTACTCTTTGCAATGTTCCTACTTGCGATATCTTTGTCACAGTTATTGCATTCGTTAGCGTCTAGAGTAGCTGCGCTACCTAATGAAAATATCTAGTCGCATGTTGTGTAATTTTTTCCCACTTCTCATTTTCCACCATAGTTATTATTTCGAATAAATTTTTATTTGCTCTTTGGGAAGTGCAACAGTTCTATCCCCTCACCTTGCTCAAACTTGTGCTTTTTCCTTGCTTCTTCTTATTGTTTGTCGAACTTCGACTTCGTTGGATTTGTCGATGATGCTTTGTCCTGCAATTTCTCTTCATCATTTGATTCATTTGGCACTTCTTGATATTTTGGCATATCCATCGATGCTCCATCTTCTGGGCCCGACAATTGGTCTTCCCTGACCAGAACCTTACATTGCTCGGGCCATTCCTTTATGATGGCATCCAACTCCTCATCACTGAGCTTGTATTGTGTCGTCACTACTTCTAGGGGTCAGCATACGCCTGAATGAATATGGTGTGGGTTCCTATTGACAACCTTGCAATCCTTCGGTACTTCCACGCAAATTCCTCTGTTAGTCATGGAATCTTTATTGCTTCCATTCTCAGCACGCCTAAGTAAAGATAGAATTGGCTATTGTTGGTTGTTTTCCTTTCCTTGTCATTTAGCGCCCACAAGTTTTTGTATCACACTCCTTGACATACATTGACAAATTCAGTTTTCATCCCTTGGTAGTGCATTGGTTCCATCCATCCAACCAACGCAATTAGTATTAAGAGCCAGGAATGTGTAATTTCCTTACTAGTTTCCTATGCTAATATAGTGTCCTCCATTAGCTCGTTCAACCAAAAGGGAGACAAGTTCATTTGCACTCCTGCTGCGCAATTTTCTGCAGATGCGATGACCCCGATGTGCATTTATGAGGTTGATTCTTCCTTACAATTTTAATTTTCAACAATTGTATTGTGATTCTGACATCATGATCGTTGATTGTGTCGATCACGTAGGCTATGGAATCCTTTTCAACCCCCTACTTTCCCTAGAAGTATTGCGACAGATCTACACCTGCCTTGGGTAGTCTTGTGATCTGTGAAATCAGATCGACTATAATCATATCTACACATGCATTCACTTCTGTGGATCGCTTGAAATGTAGCATGTGGATGATTGACAGGATCCCAAACCATTGCAATCCCATTGCCCACTTTGTTGGTTCCCTTGTAATTGGGCCTCCTTATCCATGTGTTATTTCCTTATATGTTCCCTTCGTGCATTCTAGGAATGCCAACATGTCATGGTCACTATATTGCAACTTTTGCAATCACGGAACTATGTTTCTTGTCACGTGGAAACCCTTTGGTGTTGCTGACATCTTGATGGTATACTTGGCATTCTTTCCAAGTCGTACTATCAAATAACCTTCCTTCCTTGGTGGTACGTAACCTAGAATGTCTATTACTGTTGGACCTAGGTTTTTTCCCCTTGCTGTTGTTTCATCTTTTTTCGTGGCTGGTGTTCTTGATTCTCCTTCTGCTGTGGCTACCCTTGTAGAGATCCAAGTTGTTTTGGGTCTTTTTTTCTGGAGTTATTGGTCGATTGGCACTTCTCTTCTTTCGAACTGGTCGTACCAGTACAGACACAATCTCTCGTTGTTCCTGCACTATGGGTTCCATCACCCTTGGTGTCTCCTATGTACTCGTGCTTGAAATAATATGTGCCATGGTTGCTTCATCACTTCTCTTCACTGTTATTATTTGTTCTAACCCTTGTTCTCTAATTGCACAATGTACCGAACCTTGCCCTTCAACCCGCTTTTACATCGTCGCCCTAATGGATATTGGAGCATCATTTCCAAATCCTTCTTTGGTTTACCAAATCCTCCGTTGATTTTCCAAATTAGACATACTTAGTGGTCATTAAATGCAGGAATTTCCAACTTGCATCATCAAACTTCTTGTCTCAACTGCCTCATTTATTGCTCGATTTGACTAGTTCAACTTTTGTTGGATGTCAACGATCTCCCCCATTGTCTCATGCTACCCATTTTTTTCATCGTTGATATTTTTGTCGACAAACTCTTATCAAAACTTTGTCGACAAAATCTTTCCTTTTCTCTCTCTCTTTTTTACTGGTTTCGTTTAATGGTGTCACGCTGAGCTATCCCGATAGGGCTTTAGTCGGCTTCCATTTACATAGTTTGGTAAAATTGTTCCATCTAACTTTTTCAACTGCACTGCACCTCCGTTAGTAATGAATTTTATGTTGTAAGGACCAAGCCAAAGCATCTGGAGCTTACTTGGGTGCTTCACAAAATTCCTATCATAAATGAGAACCATATCTCCGCACTAAAAATGTTTTGTCTTGAAGTGGTGGTCGTTCCATGCCTTCTGTCGATCCTTCTCTACTTGTTGATGAAAACATGCAATGAAGTGATCCTCTTCAAGTCGTAATAAATGCGCCAATATTTCCTCAATTGCTCCTTCGTCACTCATTCTTGTTGTTGTTTTTATGCGTAGGCGAGGGACAATATACTCCATGGGCATCACCGCTTCTTGTCCATAAAACAACTTGAATGTTGTCTGACCTATCAGTATTTTGCATTTTGTTATGTAGTCCTAGAGTATCACAGGTATTTTCATATCCCAATCATCATGACTTATGTTACATACCTTAGTAAGTCCGTTCTCCAATATCTTGTTGAATGTTTCGACTACTCAGTTTGCTTGTGGGTGATATGAAGTACTTCTTTTGTGTTGTATCTGGAATTCCTCAGTCATCGATATGATTGTCTAATTGACAAAATGACTACCTTGATCACTCATCAGTATCTTTGGACATCCAAATCGGGTGACCACAACTGTGCAATCCTTCACTGGCATTGCTTCATCCCATCTTGTTAGGTAATCAATCGCAGTTATGATGTATCTTGCACCTGTTCTTTTTCCTGATGGATTAATAGGTCCTAGGAAATATACAACCCACTTATCAAATGGTTGTATATTTATTTGAGGTACCAATGCCATCTCATCCCTACGTGGTGGTTTCCCCATTCTTTGACATACATCACAACTTCTACGATAGTCTATTGCATCTACATGTACTGTTGCCCACCATAATCCAGCTTTGAGTATCTTCGTAGTGGTTGCATGTCCTCCATAATTTCCTCCTATGATGCCATCATGCACCTCTTCCAACACTCTTTCCTGTTCATGCAGAAGGACATATCAATGAAGGATTTCATCCGACCTCATTTTGTACAGTTGTCCAACGATTAGTTGGAAATCAGCGGCTCTGACAACTAGTTGTTTCTTTTGACTGGTGATGAACTCCTTAGTGGCTTTCCCTGTCTCTAAAAATTGAATGATATGTTCTTAATGGTTGTCAACCATTCCGACTCTAAAGAGTTGTGCATCAGGTAATCCATCCTCGATGATTCTCGGTTCTTTAACGGATTATATTTGTGATAGATGATCGGGCACTGCGTTCAAGCATCTGGGTTTTACAATGATTTCAAAGTTGAATTCTTGTAACAACAACAACCATCGACCGATCTCCCCCCCAACACAGGATTATTGACCAAGTATTTCAATTTTGAATGGTTGAAAAAACATCTTGAAGTGACCCCCTAATAGATAATGGCGAAATTTTTGTAATGCATATACCATTGCCAACCCTTCTCTTTTTGTCGCTGTATAATTTTTCTCCGCAATGGACAAATTTTGACTCACAAATGCGATCAGGTGGTCGATTGATCCTTCTCATGGTTGGGATAATATCACTCCCAGTGCTACTGATGAAGAATCAACATGGACATGGAACTCCTTCGTCTAATCTGGAAAAACTAATATCGGTGCTGCAACCATTTTTTGCTTCATTATGTCGAGACTCTTTTGGCACTCATCATTCCATTCGAACTTCACATATTTTATCAGTAACTTCTCCATTTGCATCGTGATTGTCGCATATCCCCGTATAAAATTCCTGTAGTATCCTATGTGGCCCAATGTGGCCTGCATATGCTTTACTTTTGTTGGTGCTGGTAAGTCGACAATGATCGCAATCTTGGCTGGGTCTACCAACATGCCTTCCTTGCATATAATGTGTCCCAATATGAGTACTCCAAATGGTGCGCAAAAGATGTATTTCTTTAGATTCAACGAAATCTGATACTGTCGTCATCTTTCCAGCATTAATAGAAGGTTTGTGGTAGTCTTTTACCAAGACATAGACAATCCAGTCATCCACATAGACCACTAAGAACTTATGAATGAAATTTTTGAATGCAATAACAACTAACCTTGAGAATATCATCGAAAGCATTCTTGAGACCGAATGGCATCACTATGCAGTGTGTACTCAAACATCCCCATTCTGTCACGAATGTGGTTTGTGTTGATCTTCCTTCACAATTCTTATCTGGTGATATCCTGAAAATCCATCCATGAATGAGTATACTTCTTGTCCTCCTACCCCTTCCAGTACTTCATCGGTAAATGGCATGGGGAAGGGATCATGAAGATTGGCATCATTTAATTTCCTTAGATCAATGCATATTCAGATTTCTTCAACCTTTTGTTCCTAAACAACCACCAGGATGATCCATTCTAATTCTTCGACATGTTCAATAATCTCTACATCCATCATCCACTCTAGTTCAACCTTGGCGTGCTCTTTGTATCTTGGATTCAATCTATACGGTCGTTGCTTGACTGGGTTCGCATCAAGTTCTAGAGGGATCTTCATTTTGCCTAAATCCTCTCAAATGCCTTTCTTCTTAGAAAATTTTGTCGAAAACAAGTCCTGAAACTCATGTAGTAGGTCAGTGACCTTCCCCATTGTTGAATCATCCCAATAGTCTCCAATACTAGCAAAATTTGGACTTTCCATTGTCCTAATGTTGACCTTCTTTATCTTTAGTGGTTGCTTGAATTTGTCGAATGGTATTTCTGGTTCTTCGACGTCGTGGCTTCCTTCTGAATTTGATATGTAGATGGATCTTAGGTCGTCCTCTTCGGCAGGCTCTCCCAACACGCTGTAACACTCTATCATCATCTTTGGTGTGGGTTTCCATTGTAGTCTGGTTGGTTGTTCACTCAAAGCTATCTCTAGCACTTTGTCGCAGATGTCCTGCAGCGCACTATGGATGATCGGATTTTTGTCTACGAAACTGAAAGTATGGTTGAAGCTAATAGTCATTTCTTCCCATGTTGTCGTTTCTCGTCGTAGTTCTGCGGAGACATACCATCTTCATGGTGTTTAATCTAGCCTATGGATGAATGCATGAACCCATTCCTTCTTTGGCCTCGTTTTCTAGTATGTTTGGCATGTTATTAAATGATCGCATGAATTACTTCTTCCATCATATTTCTTACCTTTGTAGTATTCCCCTCCCCGAATCGAACTTCCATCCGTCGTCAACATATTTTCCAGTTTGCTATCGATATATTATGCGCAGCCCACCATCTTGATGGGGTAGTGTTAAGTGCTTCTTCAAGTGCCAATAAGTGTTGTGGTTCTGGTACTTTATCTTCGAATTCACTGATGAATGCTGCCAAGTTAGGTAATCCTTCGTATGTTGGTATATTGTATACTTCTGTCACTACCCATCTTAGTGACTGAGTAATTCGTGCACATTTTTCGATTGCTACTTCATGCAATGGGTTCTACCAATTTTCTAGTGCTTCGTAAGAGTCTGAAGACGCAGAGCTGATACTGCGCAATCCTAGTCCCCCCTCTGTAGTAGGATTGATGTAGTCTTCAGAGACATGATAAGCATGATCCCAACCTCCCACATCTTCATCTTTTATTGTTTCAACATATCGCTATCCTTCTAGGGGGTCCAATGGAGCAATGACCCTTGTGTCGCTACTCTCGAACGACATAGTTCTTTTCTTGAAATTGATAACTGTAGGTTTTCCATCGCCCAACCGATTCCCAACAGTGTCGGGTATGGGCTGGTATAGTCAACTATTTATATAACATCAAAAGTTGTGTATGTCTTCAATCCTTCTACTTCAACCTGTAGATGAGGCACTCGACCAATCGGTGAAACTTTGGCCTGATTTGCCAAATGATGCTATATTGGTGACCATACTAGCTTTGGTTCCCCCATCATTTCCCATGCATGTTTGGTTAGGATGTTCACGCCCAACCCTAGATCCAAGATTATGGAATCTACCTCATATTCAATAATCTAGGCATTCATTCTCATTTATCTTCTTGTTTTCCTCTTTTGCAACCAGTTGAGAGGGCGATCTTGTCGTCCCTCTTCCTATTGATACAAGATGTTGTCTATTTCTACTAACGCATCATGATCCTTAGCTAATGTTAGACAACTTTCTAGAAACGTTTTGAGAGTACTAACCTTCCCTTGCGATCTCAATGAGTTTTTCAAATAAAAAATCGGTGGCATTTCATAAACAGGTAACTTACCATTGCTCTTGATCAATGCATCTCTTGCATCGAAGAAGGTTTGTTTTTCATCTCCTACATCAAATTGTACTTTCTTCTGAGCTATAGGCTGAACATTTGGTAGTGGCATGTCTTCCCTTATTGCAGCTCCTCCTCTTGTCACTACGACAATGTTCACAACTCTATTCCTTATTTCAGCTGATATCTGTTGCACATTTGGACTAAGATTCTGAGACTGATTTATATTCTGGTTCAATTGTGGTTGTGGTGCATTCTTATCCTACCATTTCACATTTAGTTGCGTACAGTCTTCGACCATGTGATCAGTTGCGCGATAGTAAGTACACTGAGATTGTAGATTCAGACAATCCCTCTGATAGTGTCCTACCACTCCGCAATTGTAACAGGAAACCGGTCCTCGACCTTGATCGAAAGTTCCTACGCAACTAAATCCTTCGTCGCGGAAACCACGAAATACTCCTCGGAACCCTCCTTGTTTTTGTACGGTGGTTTGTTGCACTGTGGTTGATTGAATTATTATTGTGGTTGATTATACTACGGTTGCAGTTGATTATATTGTAGTTTTGGTTGATTATTTTGAGGCTGAAGTTGAGGTCTCTCTGTTGGTCATTTCTCTTCTCCTTTCATAAAGTAGGAATCCAAAGTTCTCTCTTGGAGCAAATCGTAAGCTCGTCAATATTTTTCTTCATGACCCACTAACAAACATAAATTATAGAAAATATTGGCTAGATTCAACACAACTTTCTGTAAGTATACACATTCTTCTGACCGATGTCCTCTTGTTTGACAAATTCAGCACCAGGGAATTCCTCCTTGACTCAGTGGATTCGATGCCCCCGACTGCAGGTATTCATGAAATTTGGGACAGTGATACTTATAATGTTCTTTAGATAGACATCGCCTGCACCATATCTCTTCACATACCTCTTTTCCCTTCTTAATATCCCGCAGTTGGATGGTAAGGTTCACCAACTGTGACTAGATCTGGCTCATGTCAATCCCTATTTCGATGACTGGTGGAGCCTCTAATTTCATCAGAATTTCCAAAGATCCTGCTTGAGATGCAATATTGTGTTGCATTAACAGCATGCAGATGTGAGGTACCAAGGCCGCAATGAACCATTCTTTATGTTGTACATGACTCATTCCGAAGCTAACCTTGGCCATTAGAGTTTTGAATCTTTGATCAAAATCCCACACCGATTCATTGGGGAATTGCTTTATTTCCTTTATCTCTGTAATATACTGTGATTTCGACTTCGGTATCTTAAATTCATCGGTCAGTCCCATCTTGATTTTCGTTAGGGTCTTCTGTGGATGCCCTATTGGTACAGCTTGCACAAATTTCATATACCAATTCAACGCCCGACCTCTAAAGGTCATCATTAGTTGTCCTTTCTTGATATCCTCAAATTTTACATGTTTCACTTACCATACTGCTTCGCACAAGAACCAACATTGTTTTGGGTCCCCAATCCCATTTCCTTGGAACAAAGGTAGCTTTACGTCGTCACCCGCCATCCTCGGTTTTCTACCGATATTTGTCGATCCGCTACTATTACTACTGTACTGACACACATGAAAACCCTATGAAGAACTTGTGTTTCTTCCTACCAAGTTTGGTACAGTGCGCGGGGTTGTAGGTACGTTGTAACTATGGGTTGGTCCTTCCTCGAATTCTGGGGTAGTCTGGTCGTTCCCTTCATCATTGTAGGGTTGTTTGGTCCCTTGTGGTCCTATTTTGTAGTTATATGTTTTGATTGCACTAGGACTCTCTTCCTCGGTACTCTTCCTATTCTTTGGTCAGAACCTCACCCCACTTCGCAAGTGACCACACTCTTCTATGACTTCCCTCACTGTCTCGTCGTGACTCACATCCATATACCCCACATTATTTCCTCAAACCCACATCTTTGTGATACCCACAACCTCCGCACACCAGTGCTTTACTCATTGGAAGTCATATTTAGTATCCCTTTTTCACAAATGCGTATCTTGATCCACATTTGTAACGACAATAGATATATCCCCTTGGGTCCTTTAAAAAATTCCCTCTCTACGTTGTTGTAGGATTTGATTGTATTGACAACGAACTCAGTGATATATCCTTCCAAAATTTTGTCTATCCATACATCAACAACTCTTCAAGCTTTGTTGTTGACCCTACACAGCTGCTGGATTAGTTTCGGAGTTCAGTGCTCAGGCTTGCCTCCTTGTAAATTCTTCTTTTAAAACATGAGTTGCTCCAACCATTCATATAATACTATCAGGAATTCATAGGAAAATACTTCATGGATGTCATAATAGATGTACTTCTCTAACCATTCCTTCGTCGACCATCTTGAGTTCTGGCTTTCTTCTTTGCCAAACTCTCGGGTCTTCTTATCAAACCAATCCTGGATTTCCGGTTTCGTTGGATGCCACAGCATGTCCTCTCCTGTTTCGTACTATGGTCCTAGAAACAGAACCCTTTGTTGACACACAACCCTGTCGACAGGGTTTCACTTCACACTGCTGTCAACAAACCTAGACATAGATGCCTTAAACATCGACCCAGAAATGATTTACCCTTTCTAGCAACACTCGCGGAGCGAGTGCAGTTTGACTTGAGATGCCTAAGGGGAGCTACAGGAACCATGTTTCCACAGTGGGGAGGGGACATGCGTCACTTCATACCCATTCACAACACAACCAGAAATCTAGATTCATATCATACTATTACGCTACCTTAGTTGCATTAACCAATATCTAATCATTCGCAGCATAACCAAAAATCCTGACTGCATTAACAAGCATTAAACCATTACATAAACATCAATCATATTTGCAACAAGAGAGAATGACAAAGACAATACACAATCATCCTTCTTCATAAAAGAGATTCACATTAGAGAATACTGAAAGAAGCTACCAGACAACATGATCAAATCCGTGCCGAAACATCATATTATAATCCACATATGCAGAATTGTACACCATCGAATAACACCAGATACTTTAAAAACTTCTCAGATCTTATGTGATGATAATCATACAGACAATGATGCCCATAATTCCAATGATGCGATCATTCGATACAAATGATAACGACTCCTTCTATATGATGATCTAAATGCTTACAAATCTATTTCTATTTATAAGCTCACTTGGCCATTACAAAATGGTCCAATTGACCGACTACTAACTAACTTGACCAAAACTTCCTTGTTTGTCGACTTCTTTACCCTTCGTGGTTGGTCCTTTGTTCTTGTCGACGCCCTCTCCGTCGCTAGAGGTACCACACTTTTTGCACTTTGGACTCGTGCCAATAGGGACCCATATCGAGAATTGTTGTCCATGATGTTTTTATTAATGGTACCTCTCATTCGACACCTTTGAGGAGTGGATTGTATATCACTCATGTAGATAGTTTGAGAGTGTCACTAGGAATTTGACTCCATAACATGACCAACCTTGTTTTGTAGTCATTTGGAGCTAGCCACATTATTTATGGTACCTTTCATTCTGCACCTTTGAGTAGTGGATTGTGTACCACTAGTATAGATAGTTTTAGAGTGTCACCGTGCATTTTCCTATGTGTACTATCTTGTTTTGTAGTCTCTTGGAACTCACCACTTTGGACTATTTTTTGCTTAGGTTGTTTGGAATCTTTGCCACCTTTAGCTCATATCTCCATACTTTCATCATCATTGGTGACATCCATTGCCATCATCTTGTCTACCTAGTTCAACATTGTGGGGGAGTGGTATGCAATGCTTCATTGGATGATTTTTTGTTGACCATTTTTTATCGAGATCAGTTGTCTTTGGAGTGAGCCTTGTACACAACAATGATTCCTATATTGACTCGGTGGTGGCAACGACTAGTGACCCATGCACTTTGATGGGTTGGTTGGCGTCCACAGGGACACTCAATATGTGATGTTTTCTTGATTGTAAATGAGTACCTAATCAAGCCTTTTGTTTCAAAACTCAATTTTTAGGAACAATTTATTTGGGGGTGTGCATTCAATTCTCATTGCCTTAGTATTTTGAAATGCCCATTTTTAAGCATTGGTGATTGACTCACTTTTGGAGAGGAGTTTTTATCGTACGATTTTTTTTTCCTTTTCTTAGCTCATGAGAGTTTGTACATGAGTATCTTAGAAGGCCTTATTGTCGAGACCCATGCTTGTTTTCTTTGATTGCTCCCTACGTTTCACTTATAGAAGATGTTGGCGTTTTCCAATACAACCAACTATTATTAAGAATAAGCTGATGTAGGCATCCTTATTTGCCCATTAATTTTTAGCTAATGTTGGGCCTTTTCCATTGTTATGAATGAAAGACATTCTCATGTAAATACATGAGAAATCAATAAAAACAAATCATAACAATATTCAATTTATGATTTTGTTTCTTATAAAACTCATTCATGATCTAGATTGATCCTAAATTTCTACATAAATAAAGTGTGTTAATTGGAAAATTTTCAATTACAACAAATAATGGAGGAGATTCTTAATATAAAAATAACTTTCACACATATTTTTTAAAGCATATGTACACTGAAAGAAATAAAATCACACATGAGTTATCAAAGGAATGTTTAAGATTTACTTGTGGTCATTGGATCCTCTCATAAATGAAGGAACACGCAGTTTAATTATAATTTCTTCATATCACACTTTATTTGTTTTTAATATTATTTTCTGGTAGACTATTATTTTAACTTCATCATTAATACTAGATGGCCAAAAGGGCTTTTTGTCACTGATATTCTTTTTAGTATATATTGAGAAAGTAACTTTTTAATTATAATTTCTTCATATCACACTTTATTTGTTTTTAATATTATTTTCTGGTAGACTATTATTTTAACTTCATCATTAATACTAGATGGCCAAAAGGGCTTTTTGTCACTGATATTCTTTTTAGTATATATTGAGAAAGTAACCTCTTGTTAGAATTAGTTTAATGATATTACGATTTAATTTAAATGGTGGCATCTACATAATGTAATATAATTTTATTATTAACATTACGATCATTTTTTCCGTGAACCAAAAAGAAAACAAATACTCTAAACATGTATTATTATTAAAATTTTTATATATTAATATTTATGATGACGTAATGATGATTGTGACCATCAATTCATTCCTTAAGAAATTGTAAGGATTACTTTAGAGTTTTATGTCTATACTTGCAAAGATGGGAACTAAGCTTTCTTAACTTCCCATAATTTTGTAAAGCAAATAGGTTAATTTTGTGGGCACTCGATATGCAAGTTAATTACAACTAATATACAGAGTGTTCAATATTTATTGTCAACCCATGGAAGTCTTTTATTTCAAGGATAACATGAACTATATATGCTTAAAAACTGAGTTGCTGCAAGTAAACAATCCTATTCTGTGCTCAACTATGCTCATCCCAAGGATCTACTTAATCTAGTTTACTCTCTAAAGAATACAGTCACAATTACCTTTTACTGTTTTGATCTAGAATTGAAAGATTCGAGAAATCACATCTAGATTACTTTTGCAGAAAATGAAATCCTGTTTACCAAATCATCTAATGATTCACCCAATTGTATTGATCTAATTATTCTAGAAATCCAGAAACATGAATTGAATTTAGCTATTCTAGAAATTCAAAGTACAGGAATGAAATTCTACAATTACAAAAGCAAAGGGACAAACTGCGAGAATCTATAGAAACATCAATTGGAAGATCTAGGGATGAACAAGGCTGTTACAGCTACCACACAGTTGCATAAGGAACAATTACCTATACAGTTGACTATCACACCATACCACTGCAGCTTTCCAAGAAATGCAATTAATAACACACTGTAAATCAACAACTGTTGCAGCGTACTATGAGAAAATGAAATTATCACAACATCACACGACATAATAATTAAAATTCCTAATTTAACTCAACAATCCCTGTGGGAAGGCGGGCCCAGCCTTCACACAGAGATGCTGGAAGTAACGCACGTTAAAGCACTGAGATCTGAAGTAACTCCTTGTATTAAAAAAGGTAGATAAATCACGCAACCTCCGTCACAACTAATACTAATTTGGTTAAGGGTTCAACCCCTGGCTCAGAACAGTTCCCCATATTTATACAATGTCAATCATAACATCCTATCCCTATTATTAGGCAGCCATGAAGATCTCTGATCTTCAGGCGGCCTTAATTACAACCACTGTTACAGCCGTGGCAGGATGAGAGTAGGAAATATAGGGAAACTGTTAATTGACCCAGAAATAATGATGATCTTGTTCGATTGAGAAGATATCTCGCAGATCACAACTATTTTCGAGCAGCAACACACTGTTGCCTTCCAGATCTGTCGAATTCTGTTGCAGCTACCCTTGTACAGCTTTGCATGGAATAATACACTGGGACTGCGTTCTTTGGGCAACGGTAGGATGGGTGGCGATCAGCTTAAGCAATGAATGTTCATCCTTCCCTTAGCATGTTCAGCCCACTACACCTGCATTCTCTATATCTCGAAATACCTTTATAAACCATCATATGTTAGCATATTTGAAGATACATAGCCTTGATTACCACAATCCTACGCATTAATAAAATAAGACAATAACTAACCATACATTTGTGACTTGAGGGGCAGAGTGAGGAAAAACATCTGTTTAGCATGCACAATAGGGTAGGATAAGGGAAAAAGAGGTGGATAAGGATGGTAAAAAAGGGGCCATTTCTGGGCCCAATAATATAATTTTATTATTAACATTACGATCATTTTATCTGTGAACCAAAAAGAAAACAAATACTCTAAACATGTATGATCATTAAAATTTTTATATATTAATATTTATGATGACGTAATGATGATTGTGACCATCAACTCATTCCTTAAGAAAATTGTAAGGATTACTTTAGAGTTTTATGTCTATACTTGCAAAGATGGGAACTAAGCTTTCTTAACTTCCCATAATTTAGTAAAGCAAATAGGTTAATTTTGTGGATTAAAGAAGTTAGGAAAATTAATATTGTTAGAAATATTTTAAATTGAAAGTTAATGTAGATATTTTTTTAAGTTAGTATATCTTTGTTATATATATATAAATAATTAAGTGCATATTATTAAAAATTCAAAATTTGGGCTTGCCTGAATGAAATGCAACTCATACATTGAACCAAAGATTAGTTGTTTATGCTCTACCTATGCTCCTCGTACTACTACAAGTGTTCAAATTTATATTAATTACAAGATAAGAGTTTTTCATAGTACTATTATAGACATGGCAGTTTTGCATAATCCTGAAATAAACATAACTATTCATATACTTAAAAAAACTGATTGAGACAACCTATCACTATTTTGTTCCTTCATCAACTAGGGTTGAAATGCCTAGTGCCTGGCTCGCTTGGGCTTGCCATTGATATTTAGAAGGAAATTATTTTTCTATAATAGCTCTAAAAATACCATTTAACTTCATGTCCAACCTTTTGTTTTGGGCCATCAATTTGTTGTTTTAGTCAATTATCTCCTCCATCATAACTACAAGACCATTCCTTTCCTCTTGAGTGTCTAAAATCGCCAGGGAAAATTTTAGGGGTGAAATTTTGCCCATGGGCTAATTTTCAAGGGTTTTTTCCATTTTTTTTTGTTATTTTCCATTTTTTCTAATATGATCACCCAAATCCCATAGGATTAGTTTCTTCGTCAAGAGTGCAACGTTGGTCAAGCTGAATGTCTTCTTCTAACTACTCAATTCTTCTCTGTATGTGGGTTGGAGTGAGGCAGAGGTAGCAGGTATGATTGAGTTCAATTTCTTGCTTAATACGACAGTTGGAGACTGCGGTCTTGCCGTTGCAAGGCTCCCGGGAGAGTGGTGTTATTGGCATGATGCATGATGTAATGAAATGGAGGCTGGAAATAGAGATGGGAAAAGAGGGTTCAAGACAGGGGTTTAGTCCTTCCAACAAGGGGGGAGGATACCCTCTTCTTCTAAACAAGTTGACAAGGTCTAGTTCAAATAGAGTCCCATAAAGGAGTGCCAACTTCCTTATGAACAATCGATGAGTAGCTAACAAGAGCAGAAGCAGACCATACACAAAATCAAAGAACAACCCAAATAGAGTAGCCAAGAGCAAGGAGTGGAAATTACTAAAGACACATTCCCAATTAAACTAGAGGGAAGCAAGAACTTGAGCAGTAAGCTATTGTTGAATGAGTTGATAGTCAGATTTTCTGAACCTGATGCCCAATCCTTCTCATGATGCCTCGACCAAGTGCTAGAGAACATGAGAACACAATAAACCTTAGTCACTAAGACCTTTGAATTGTTTCTTTTATGGAAGTCTAGAATGCTCCCGTTGGTGAACTAGTAGGACAAATTATTGATGTAGTACACATTATTGAGTAATCTCCATAATTTCCTAATAAAGCTTACTGTAGAGTTGATTTCTCAAACGCTCCATTAGAGCCAACGTTGGTATGTGATGCCTTGTATTCATGCGAGAAGGTGGTGGAGTAGAAAATCTATGAAGAAGAGGACAAACAAATGCTAAATGTCCTATCCTCTCCTTGAAACGAGGCACCCATCCTTTCAAAGTGTGTAATGCTAACAATCACCCTATCCAAGGAATTTAATGTAGATATTTGAAGAAGATTTTAAAAAATGTATTCCATTCTCTACCTTTTTAATATCACCCTATCCAAGGAATTTAATATAGATATTTGAAGAAGATTTAAAAAAATTATTTCATTCTCTACATTTTTAATATTATCAAATTACTAATTATAATATTTTATTGATAATATTTTGTTTAATTTTTTTATATAATTCTCTTTTATTTTATGAGATTTTGTGAATTTTTATTATATAATGTAAATCATTGCAGAATAAAAACCCACAAGATTCTAACATAATAATGAAACATTGTAAAAACATTCATACTCAAATTATTTTATTTTAAAAATCACATTTTTTTTATAAATAATATTTAATTTAAAAACTCTTATTTTATTTTCTCAATTCTAAATAATTATCATCAAAATTCTTAAAATTTTATAAATATATCATCACTATCTCAAAACAAATTATACTCTATACATATCAAACTTTGACTATGTCAAAAATTCTAACCAATAAAGATCCCGTTTGTAAAATTGATTATCATCTTCCTAATTATGGGAAAAAATAAAGATTTCGAAGTATGAAATTTTTATAAGTTATATATATATATATTTAATATTTTTAATAAATAAATATTACATATTTTGTTTATTTTTAAAATATTTAAAATATATATATTTATATCTATATATAAAATGTACAAATCATTTTGTCGCCACATTTCCCATTTCGATTTCCATTATTATGTTTCGTACAAGGACAAAGTTTCCCTCCCAAAATAGATAGATATTAAACACGAATGTGAATAAATAAATAGATGGATATTATTCACAACCCATTTATTTAAGTATTATTTTAAAATTTTCTAAATTTCGAAATCAATTTTTTGAAAAGTTAAACTTTTCATTAAAAGAAATCTTTTTAATTTTTAATTTAAAAATTAATGTTTATTTATTTATAAAATCAACCCTTACTCTCTATATAAATTAATTTTAATTTTTAATTTAAAAAATAAAAGTTAATTTATTTAAAAAATCAACCCTTACACTTGATATACTCCACACGTTAGATACATCATACGTCTGCCTCACCTAACTGTAAACACACACTCAACAACTTAGAAACGTAATGAAACGCCTCCTGGCGCCTGCAGCCTGCCCAACGACCACAGTGGAAAAAACGCCTCACCACGCCCTGCGCCTCACCATACCCTGCCTGCCACGGTAGAGGACTGTAGCTGCTCAAATAGATCATTTACTACCTATTCAATCCTAAGCTCCCAGCGATGAGGGGGTCCGGCTGACTGGCAACCTAGGTTTTACCAGTCAAACATCATTGCAATTCACGACTTTTGTAGAAAAAGAAAACAGACATTCCCCCAAATTAATGCCTGTCGCTTGATGTGTAGGTAGAAGAGCGAGAGTATCATGGAACACACGGGAGTGGTGTAGCATTTTAAATAGAACACACGTATCTATATGTATACTTGCGCTTCATCTCCCTCTGTAGCGTAGGGTCGTATCGTATCGTGGCGTGGATGCACAGTCCCATCAAAGTTCAAACAAAATGATGTACCCACTCACCCGATCTCCACTGTAGAAAAGAGTCCCGACGCCCCTCTCGGAAAAATGGATGGCAGTGCCAGAGAATGCAATTGTATGTATTATAGACTCACAATTTCTTACCCAACAAGCCAGATCAAGTCCCTATGAGGAGGCTCTCAGGAGCAAAGTAGTATGTATGTCATCGGATATATACATAATTGTAGTGAGGAAGAAGAATAGGTTTGGGGATTCCGAGTAAAGTAAATCAAGTATGTTTAATGAATGAATCATTCCTGTGATTCAGAGTAACAAGCAGCAAAGAAGGAGGAATGCGGACCAGATGATAGGCTTTTGGAGCGAAAGTGAAAGATTGACTAAAGAAAGAAGAATCATGTGGGTGCTCCTGCTGCTGCTGCTGCTGCTCTTCTGTCCATTCATTTTGGGCGCGGGCGTTCATGGAGGTAGGTACCCTCTGTTCTTTTCTTTCATCCCACCAAATGTTTTATCTGGCAAAACAAAGAAACAACAGTTGCCACGGCCAGCATTCACAATCTCAAATGGTAGGTTTATATTTTCCTCACTGGAACAGACTAGAAGGTTGTTTCTTTCCAAAGCATAGATTCTGTACTATTCCTTAAGAGATCTCAAATCCTGTTTGGGTTTTAGGTTATCCCTGAAATGCAGCATGGAGAAAATCAGCCCCTTTCCTTGTATATTAGGTTTCAGCGTCGTGATTGGATTCAATCCACTAAAATCCCTAACTTGGCTGCCACTAGCACTTCTGATATGAAGAATCCCAAATTTCAATAGCTAGTTTCTAAGTGGATTTGCTGTTGGATTTATGATCTTCGCATCTAGATCCATGGTCTTTTTGGTGTTTGTGGGAATGCCTATTTCGGAGTATGGCTATGTTTAGCAGATTTCTTTGTTCTTATTGATTTGGTAGGACCGATGAGGAAACCTTGTTTATTGGGTGGTGCAGGGGCTTTCGTCGGTGTGAACGTTGCCACAGATTTGTCTAACATGCCATCTCCAAGCCAAGTTGTGTCCCTGTTGAAAACCCAACAAATAAAACATGTACGGCTTTATGATGTGGAGAGGGATATGCTCTTAGCCCTGGCGAATACCAGTATTCAAGTGGTTGTCAGTGTACCCAATAACCAGCTATTAGCTATCGGAGAATCCAATTCTAGTGCAGCTAATTGGGTGAAAAAAAATGTTGCAGATTACCTTCCCAATACAAATATTACAGGGATTGTTGTGGGCAATGAGATTCTTACTACTCTTCCCAATGCTGCGCTTGTTCTTGTTTCGGCCATGAAGTTCCTGCAGTCTGCATTGGTTGCTGCTAATCTCGATCAGCAAGTGAAGATTTCAAGCTCCCATTCTTCAGACATTATTGTGGACGCATTCCCTCCTTCGCAAGCACTTTTCAATCAGAGCTTTAATGATATAATTGGTCCTATGCTTGAGTTCCTTCAAGAGACTAATTCATATTTCATGATGAATGTGTACCCTTATTACACCTACATGGAAGGCAAAGGGAAAGTGCCACTGGATTATGCTTTGTTTCAGCCTCTCACCCCCGACAAGGAAGCAGTTGATCCTAATACTTTGTTGCATTACACCAATGTTTTCGATGCTCTAGTGGATGCTGCATATTATTCCATGTCTAATCTCAACTACACAAACATTCCTGTGGTGGTAGCTGAGACAGGATGGCCCTCAAACGGTGATGCCACTGAGCCTTATGCCACCATAAACAATGCTGATACTTACAACAGCAATCTGGTGATTCATATACTTAACACCACGGGAACTCCCAAGCGTCCTACTGTACCAGTGAACACATACATATATGAATTATACAATGAAGACCTTAGACCAGGTCCTATTTCAGAGCAGAACTGGGGCCTATTTTCTTCTAATAGCAGCCCTGTTTATGTGCTGCACTTAACTGACGCAGGAGAATTTCTTGCAAATGACACTACAAACCAGACTTTCTGTATTGCAAAGCCTGGGGCTGATATTAAGCTTCTACAGGCTGCACTAGATTGGGCTTGCGGACCAGGGGAAGCAAACTGTACTGCAATTCAAGGGGGTGAAGACTGTTTTAATCCTGACACTGTTGAAGCTCATTCCTCATATGCATTTGATAGCTATTATCACAATACCGGAATGGCAGTTGGCTCCTGTGACTTCAAGGGTGTTGCCACCATAACGACAACCGATCCTAGTAAGTTTCTTTTATCTGCATTATCCTCTCTTTGGTTTTAACTTATTCTGGATGAAAACAATTTGCCCTTCCTTTATAACTATAACTGATTAACAAATATGTATAATCTATCGAATCTTGAATACATGTGCATTATACATGATCAAGTAAAGTAAACATTATACATTGGTTGCTTACAGAGTCCTCTGAAGGACATGGAAGATAATTCTAGATAACTTGGAAAATTCAGTTGAGAACATGTAGCTCACTCCTTTATCAAAATCCACCCGCATGACAGTGGTCAAGTAAAGAGAGACAGTCCATACAGTTTTCCCAGCTTTGATAGAATCTGTATCCATGGTGTCAATACTTGGTAGATGAAGCTAATTGCATGTGTGGTTTTTTTTGTTGCAGGTTATGGCTCATGTTTTTATCCAGGAAGGTAAGGGAGGACTTTCGATTTTTATAGATTGTTTCAATGAAAGCATAGAGGTAATAGAAATTATGGATGTTACATTGTTCTCACAGATCTTTTGGGTGTTGGATGTTCTGGTATTTATGCAGTGCTGGTGCCAATAAGACTTCTGTCGGTAAGAACAGCACCTCTATTAGCGGAACTATTGATATGAGCCACACAGACAACAGTGTGCTGATGATGCTCCACATTCTCCTACTTTTCCTTTGGCTTTGAGCTTTCAAGTACTTGATCTTTCTAGCAAAAGGACTCCATCAACGTACGAACTCTCCAAACGGTATGCAACAGATGGATGAATTATTACTTGTAATCAATCTACTATTGTGTTGTGCCCATTATTACTGGACAAACTTCCAGAGATGTCAGATAATTGCTTGCGTTGCTGATCATGAAAAAGAGAAGAGATTTTTTTGGCGGGGCACTGAAAGTTATTCTAATTAACTGGATACCATTTTTTTCCAAAGTCCTGTCATTGTACTGGACAGCAGGTTCCTCCACAGTCTTGTCATTGTGCTGAACAGCAGACAGGCAGGTGCAAGAAGTACATTCATTGTTTTACTTTAATATTATTTTTTATTGGTCTGGGAATGCTGTATATTGCAATTATTTACCCTTTATGAGCAGCTGCAAGTGTGAATGCTACGAAGCTTACCGACTCTATTTCAATTGGGACTGTCCTTTGGGAGGGAAGTCAGAAGTAATTTTAAAAAAGGAATCAAAATTATGGGTTGCATGTGGGATTTGGGTCCTACAATGCATCAGCTAAACGAAATATGCTGTCACATTTACTTTCTCTTTTTTGTTTCGAGTATGGCAAAGCTAAATTGGACCGGAATGGAGATTTTGTATTGGATACCTAATTGTCGATATAATTTTTCTTTAAATCGGTCCTATTTAGAGGGAACAATTACACATCATTAATCTACTGATCAAATCTGATTCCCTTACACTACATAATAAGAGCCGGATTGGGGACCTTGGGCACATTCACATTCACATTAAAAAACTAATAAGCCAAAAAGAATTATAATTTTCTAACGGAACCCATTTCCGAAACCTTGTAGTTTAGTTTTACAATGTATTTAAAATAAAGCGTTTCTGCAGTTCATTATATTGTACGTATTCTTGTCTTGTTTTTTGGTTCTTGGAAAAAGACGAATATCCTCGTCGTGTTTGATTCTTTACATATAAAGTTGTAATTATAAATATTATAATGGTTGATGTAAATTGTATTTATAATAATAAAAGTTTTATGTTAACATAGTCATAAGTAAAGTGGTCAGTGAATATTTCATAAGGACAATTAATCATTTAGTTTTGTGAAGATAGCTGGCTATTAAACAAAGTTTCCAATATATAATTTTATAACTATTATACACATCAGATTGTTAGAGTTAATATAAGCACAAAACAAATACTATTTAAAAAACAAAAACAGATATGACAAAACAAAAACAAATTGTTACCTATTTCTTTAACCACCCTTTATCTGAAGCTTATTTAAATCTTAATCAAGATGCATTTAAGCATAACAAGATATGCCGACCATCAAATGAATCTGTGCTGTACGCTTGGGTATAATTTGTAATTAGATATACGAAGTGTTAAATATGAAAGTTGTAATTTAAGTTTTTTTTGGGTTTCAAATTTTGTAAGGTCACCAAGTTAAAACAATAGTTGTAATAGGTATTTTGTGTATTGTTGAGGGTTATATGGTTTGAATTCAAGTTAGCGGTGATGGGTTTCGAATTGGGTGAAAGGTACAAAGGTAATGGGTCCCATATGTAGCAACTAATGGGTTATCTATCTCAGAATTGTGGAAGTTGATCCCTTGTGAGGAAGAGAAGTAGAAGAGAAACATGGTGTATTCTATAACCAAGTATAAAGGAGATGCATAACTTCTTGTACCTATCTTGTGGTGACTTGGAATTACTTCTATGAATATAAAATTTCCTCCTCTCATCTCCTTGGAATCTTTGAAATATTTGAAGATTTGCATTTCAATTTCATTTTGATTACTCTCAATGCTTGAGAAACTTAGAGTTAATATGAATCTAGACAAGTTTTAAGCCAAACTACTAAACCTCCAAATTAGTAATTACGAGGGATGAATATGTCTTCTTGACATGTATTATTATAAACTTTCAAATTAATCATTACAAAAAATGTCTCGTTCATGTCTATTTTTATCAAGCACAACACATCTCAATCATAAATAGTCATGTCTCCAAAATATTTTGACTTCACTTCTTTAAGAAGCATTTACAATAAATAGATCTAGGCTAGAGAAATGTTTCAATAGAGGTGGAACTTAAATTAGTAAACTTACGAGTATAAATGAAATAATGAAAGATATATGTTTAAGGTTTATTTTGTCAATTGATTCTTCCTTGGATGGTTTAGAGATAAGTTATCTTCCCCACCTAGGTTCAAATTCCATTAACTAATGTTGCAAAGTATGATATGCTTTTGAAAAAAGAAAATAATTATTTAAGGTTTCTTATAGAAATTTGTATGTCATTTGTGTAATAAATATATATTCAAAGACATCTATTACACCTTCTCATTTATCATCATCATCATCATCCTTTTTTTAAAACGAAAACGGTTAATTTTTGTATTTATAAAAGGTTGAAAAACTTCAACATAACAATACAAAAATTCCTCAAAAAAGTATCAAAGGTTCTTGACGGTATAGACCTTAATTACAGTTATCCAAGAGAGAATAAACTTGAGGCAAGAAAACATTTTTCCCTAAGTTGCTATAGATTTTAACAAGTTGTCTTGAAAGCAACCTTTAAAAAACTTCATGAAAAGACAAACTAGGAGTTGGTATCATTGTCTATAACCTGACATTTTGAGTGTCTCCTTCATCCTTTGTACTATTCTCAGCATCGTCTTCTTGGTTCGCAACATCATCATCATGATTCTCCTCCATAGTCTCCTCAGCATTCTCATCCTAGGTATCTCGACTTTCTTCCTTTGTTTTCTCATTGCTCATATTCTTAGTGCCTTGACTAGCTTGTGTTTCTAGTCCTCTCCTCAGAACTAGTGATAATGACATCAACACGGGTAGGTTGCATAATAGAGTGGCAATCAACATTCTTGTCTTCTAAATTTTCATCTAGCCTAGAGTTTTTCCTTGTAATTAGATCTTCATGATTCGCTAGGGTTTTTGAAATTTCTCCAACATGGGCATCACAAGCACGCACAGTCCCTTCAACCTCATCAAGTTGGGTGTCAATCCCATAAGTAAAATTTGAAATATGATCGAGGGTTTGCTCGATTTCATCAAGTCGAGTATCCAAAATAGGCACATGAGTAGTTATTTGTTGAACACCAGCAATCAAACCTTCCATTTGAGATCTCAACTATCTCATTTGAAAATGCATGTCATCAATATCGACTTGGGTATCTCATATTCTTTTAGAAAGATCCTTATCTTTTTTATTATCAAAGTCCATGCTTTCAACATAGTCCCAAATCTCCTCTAAAAATGCAATTCTTTTATCAACCCAGTAGATTTGCAGAACAACCCTGACATTGAAGCCATGACCAATATACACCAGAAAATTGAGACTACATTCAATCCAATGCACACCATAAAATTGGTCCCCCAAAGCATGCAAAAGCACCCACGTATAACTGACATTTTGTTCAAACTAGTCCCCTAGAGCGTACAAAGACACCGATGTATCCAAAACCTTCCAAACAAATGAGAGAGAAAAATCTAAACATAACAAGCAAAAAATTACTTGTGTATGGAGCTCTACGCAACTAGCACTTATTGTAGCAAAGAATTGATCTCCTAGTGCATAGGAGAAGGCATCAAAGTCCACCTGGCTCCACACCACCATTCTTAGAGAATTGATCCTCACACCAGTCCTTCCACCTCCAACACTGTTTACGGAATGACAGGGTTGAGATGAACCCTCTCCTAACCGATATAAAAATTCATAAGAAAGCTTCTTGATAGTACCTATGTAAACCTGAATTAAAGTCCCATATGTGTGAGCTAAGAAATTACAAGAAGGTTCACTAACCCATGCGCCTTGTAATCACCACATCACAACAAAAGCATGTCATCGTTTGGGATAGTTATTGCTTTGACAAGATTACTTCATAATGTTGAGATGAGTTTAGATTTGCATAAAAACCTCTAAGGGAGCCAATAATAAGATGATGTTTGACCCCCATTTTTTATACCCCTTCTAGGAATACTTAAGCTTCATTTGCTAATTTATCTGCTATGACATTATGTCCATGCCGAACATGAAAGAATTGGATGTTAATAATTTGATGTAAAAGGCAAATACTATGTTTATGAAGACACCCTGCTATTTGATCCATAATTCCCCGTCGATGCCTAGCTTGGGAGACAATAAGAAGAGAATCTCCTATCACCACTAGCAATCAAAATCCAAGACTACATGCTTCTTTCAATCCCAAGTATAGAGCATAGCGTTTCGCTTGATTATTAGTGTCAATCCCTAGGCCACATACAATAGTTTACACTGCATTTCCATTGGGGTAAAAAATAACCATCCCCCCTCGTACCTACCTGTTAGAGGAGCAAGTCGATATGCCGACTTAGTCGATCAACCGACTAAGTCGGTCGGTCGACTAAACTAGAGATTAGGTCGGCCACCTAAGGTCGTGTTGGTTCACCGAACCAACATGTAGTTATTTTATAACTGTTTGTAAATCATATATATTAGGCCGTTGAGCCAGATGAGAACTTGGTTCAGTTCTCTGTATTGTATAGACCCACTCAAGTTAATATAATCTATTAGTTCCTCTACTTGTTCTTATCTCTTGTCTCTGTTATATATGTATGTTTTGGTAACCTTCGGTGATTTGTGAGATTACAACATTGGTTCCGTTGCCGGTAGTACATGTCTGAAATGTATGCAAACAGATGATATCATAGCAGGAGATTAAGGACTGGTGGAAACGTAAAGTTGCAAATTATTTTCAGAATTACGCATGAAGAAACAGATTAACGACCGCACAAGCAAAAGCAAGATTCTTTATAGAGACACATGAGAAGTTTGTAGAATCAGTGCCCCAACATTTGAAGAAACTCCTGGATGAAAAATCCAGAAGGGACTAAAGATCAACAGTTGTTAGAAAAATTGATTCGTGGAGGAAGAACAAACTTGTCGGAGTGGTTCGAAAAAATTGCCGACGAATTCTGCGAGGAACAAGCAGTATAAGAAAGGACTTTGGTGGAAACCATCAAGAAGAAATTCTACACAGACCTCACCGAGCAATTCTTGTGTTCCTTACCAACCTTGCTGTTTAAATTCCTAATCGAGAAGGGAGTATGTCATATTGTTGAACCTTGTCCATCACTTCACGGACCGCCATTAAACCCTAATTGGGCGGAAAACAAAAGAGGTGGGAAAAATTCATTGCAGAAAGGGAGTGGGAATACTTCCTAAGCAAGTAGACCGAACTATCCGGGCTTTCTAAAGCGTCGGGTAGGCTATGGGGGGGTAGCTGGTCATATGTTGGGATAAAGTGGAGTGGATTCTAGTCAAATAAAAGCAGATACCAATCACTAGTAAGGAGAAGTCGACTAAAAGGAAATCAAGAAGACAGTATCACACAAAAGTTGTTGGACCTCCAGAAAATAAAGAGGGAGGAGAGACAACAAAGAAGGGAAGATAGAAGAAAAAACAACCTTAGCGCTGCACAGAGGAATGAGTACTAGGGCAACCGACTAGGAAAGAAATCCGCCAGAGTCGGGTCATGACCAACAAGAAAAAGGCGTGGAAAAAGAGGCGTCCCCTACGGAAGAAGAATTGTGGATAGAGCAGCAAGAAGCTCTCCAATTAGAAGCTCCCCAAGAAGGAACAACTCTGTCTTCGTTGAACTTGCGTACCCGGATACAAGCCATTGTCGAAGAGGACCTCCGACTAGGAGCTGGTGACTTTGGTATATGGAGTCGACTAGACGACGAGACATACACTGGTAGAAATCTTATTATCCATTGACCAGAAGAAGGAAATTGGGTTACCTTTCAAGCGGCCGGTACCCTCCAACCAAAGTATCCACTTAATTTTACTGACACATGAAGGAGCACCCCCCTTGCCAAATACAGCTTTGGAGGACACAAAACATTCAGAACTGTGGACAGATAATTGCAATTGGACATCGACAGAAGAGGTTGAAACCAACCGACTACTGGTTGAAGACGAAACGACAAAAACAACCGACGGGAACGAGAGTTCTGTCGATAATAGTTCCGCAGAGAGGAATAAACAAATAACCCCACCACCCCCACCCCCACCTCCACCACCGCCACCTCCTGAAAGCAGTGACAGTGATTTCAACATGGGTCACGAGTCAGCACACATTCCTCTATATGAGGGTGATGAGGACCCTAGATGACATTGGTTCGTCTGTGAGTCGACTTGGGAGGCTAACCAAGTTATGGCTGAAGACAGACAGATGGCACAGTTTGCTGGTGCCTTGAGGAAAAGGGCATTAACTTGGTACATGACCTTTTCTAAAAGACAACCTCGAGCAACCAAAGCCGAGATTAAAGCGCAGTTTCTATCATTTTTCAAAACTCCAAATGCAAAACATCTGGCTGCAAAGAAACTAAAAACAACATCGCAGAAGCCAGGAGAAACTATCTGTGATTATGATAAACGTTGGAAAGACCTTCTTAGCCAATTGGACTATGTTATTGATGAACAATTATTAATCCAGTGGTTTCTTGCAGACTTATCTTAGAAAATCCGCTGACACATAAGTTTGGAGACATTCAAGTCTTATGAAGATGCACTTACAAAAGCTCTCCAAGTGGAAATGGACATTAGAGGAATTTTGGGGTCTAAAATGGGCCTCCTAAGGAAAATAATAAAATAATAGTTAAAATAATAAAATCATAGTTAAAATAATAAAATAATATTGATTAATTTTGGAGGAAGAAAGAAAAAAACTACTTTTTTGTGTTCGTATTTTCGACATATCTCCCTGTGCTTTTACTCAAATTTTGATCGGGAGAGCTCGTTGGATGCAGAATTTGATTCTGCATCCAACGATTACCCACACTGCATACTTTTGACGGACCCCGCTACCCCAAAAACAAGAAATACCTGAAAAAACGTGATGATGACATCATCATCACATTTTTTCAGCTATTTCTTGTTTTTGGGGTAGCGGGGTCCATTAAAAGTATGCAGTGTGGGTACTCGTTGGATGTGGAATCAAATTCTGCATCCAACGAGCTCTCCTGATTGAAATTTGAGTAAAAACACAATGAGATATGTCGAAAATACGAACAAAAAAGTAGTTTTTTTTAATGACAAATATGTGAATTCAACCATTATGGTTGACTTATTTTATTGAAATTCTATTGGTTCTTGAATTCTAACTCACAAAAACTTATTTTGGCACGTTTTTTTATAAGGCCCATTTTAGACCCCAAATTTCCTCTAATGTAAGGACATACCAACATACTCCACCGATCACAGACTAGAAGAACAACTTGAGATCGTGCAGAAGTCTCTAAAAGAATTAAACCTCAAAAGTCAGGATATCTGGTGCACGAAGTGCTCAATAGCCGGACACTCAAAATACAACTGTCGATAGGAAACCAACCGATAGGACGTTCGATTCGTACAGACAAAATGTTTTTGCAACATTTTCCAAGAGCATGGAGACCACTCGACAAAAGATTGTCCATTCAACATAAAGAACGACAAGGCATCTTGGTGTGCAATCTATGACACAAAGAATCATAACATGGCCGACTACCATTTGAACCTAAATAACTGACAGAATTATCATGCAGTCTACCAGACCACTGCAATTGCACAAAAAAACGAGCAAAACAACTTACCAAACGATCAGAACAATCAAACATACGACGATCGAAGATACAAGCACCGGTATGACAATCGACATGGAGGCTATGGAGGTCGAGGTCGATTCTCTGGAAATCGAGACAACCGACCACGTCAACCCATCCAATGCTTTACATGTTATAAGGAGGGACATCGGCATGCAGACTGTCCATACAAGGACAGAAATGACCTCAAATTTTGTACTCATTGCGGAATAGGGGATCACTCATTAGAGGATTTCCCTACCATGCTGGAAAAAATAAATAAAAAGAAAAATGTTAATGTCTTGTCGTGTGTGCGAAAAAATGATGTACTAAATACAAAGAATTTGCATATTGTAACCTGACAAGAAATAAAAACAGGAAGTGATAACCCAAGAATCAACAAAATAAAAGAGAAAAATATCTACCCTGATCCACTTAAAGAAAAACAAACATATAAAGAGGCAACAAATGTATTCAAAGAATTTGCATGATAAGAAGAGGCTAATGACAATCGACATAACACAATAAAAGAGTTAATACAACTCGTACACAAAGATAACTCAGTATCTCAGTTCATCAATTTGCTATATGAAATAAAACACAACAACATCGAAAAACAAACAAAGAATATTTGCAGTTTAAATCAAAAAGATAAAAGTGATGCCGACCCACTTGTCGACTTGGAAATTGAAGGATACCATGTCTGACAAGTTGTACTTGACTTCAGATCACAAGTAAACATCATGACTCGTGACACTTGGGAACAACTGGGTAGACCTCGATTACATGAGTCAGGTATATACCTAAAACTAGCCGACCAGGGCATAATTGAACTTATTGGAGTCTGGAAAAATGTTGATACAACTATAAAAGGAATCTCGACCAAAGTTGACTTCGAAATCATTGACCCTAAGGAAGGATCCAGTTCCTTCCCAGTGTTAGTCGGTCGACCTTGGGGTAGAAAAATGAAAGCATCGATATCCCTGGACAAAGAGAGAATCAAATTAAAAGGAAATGGACAAAAGGTCATTGTACCTATTCATCCATCCCAAGGAGAACCTTGGGTAGAACCTATCGACGAAGAAGTTGATATCCGACAACTTTATTAGATACAGAATAATGAAGATTACACAGAACCTAACACATATGGTGAACTCTACTTAGGTAATCAAGACTTAGTCGGTTATAATTCAGACGCAGAATTATATGATTGGGAAGTCGAGAACTACGAAACACAAGCAAGAGGGTGTTGGACTATCCAAAAAGTACAGAAAAATCCCACCCAACAGTGCTTCATAGTGTCCATTGTCCCAAAAATATTTGAGAAGAAAATTAGGGAATACCCTACTTTAAACCCTACAAATGTAAATACTACACAAATACCAAGATACAAGGAAAGAGAATCACCAGTCATGCATGTAGAACAAGTTTCCAAAAATATTGGTGAACATGGTCGACTACAAAGTTTAGTAGAAACTTTTACAGGACAAGCTGCTAGATGGTGGGGTACCCATTGGACAAGACTGCAGACCTGGACAACAGCTTCAACTTACTTTGTAGAAAGGTTTGGAGGAAAGAAGTTAAACAAATAGGATTAGATACCTATATTCATCCAAGGACAGAATCCAGAAGATCATATCAAGACATGTGAAAATGAATGGAGAAGACTTGGGTACAAGGATGAACGAGCATGGCCACACCTGTTTCCATCAACCCTCTCCGACTTACCAAACAAATGGTATAAAATGGAAGAATTTAGGGGTGAAACCTTCCTATGGCATGAAATCAAAGAAAATTTCATTAAAGATTTCAACTTTATACCACAAAATGAAAATTTGGTCGAAACAACAAAACAGATTAAAGAATTTATACAACCAACAAAAAATAAATTCCTAAAAGTCAACCGACAGACAATGAAATGTAACAATATACAAACCGGGACAATACCACCATCGACACGACTACAGTTAGAAAATGAAAATATAGAAGGAAAAAGCTTTAGATGGAAATCAAACCATGTCGAAATGACCAAACCTATCCGCACATTGTTTAAAGTTGAAACAACCGACAAGGAGGAAGACAACTTCCCTGCCACATTCTCCCAGTTTAAAGAAGGAAGTTGACCAATCAATGAAGCCAAAGCACCAGAATGGCTAGATGCTAAAGTCAAAACTAAAGAATTCGACATCACAAATGATGCTCGACCAAAAATGGAAAATATTGGAGACTACTGGAGTGAAGAGAAGACAACAGAGATAGTGAACTTACTAAAGGAGTTCTAGGATGTATTTGCCAGAGACTATAAAGACCTCAAAGGCTTAGTCCACGAAATGGGTGAAATGAAAATCGACACTAAACCTGATGTTCGACCTATCAAGAAAAGGCCATATAAGCTAGCTCACAAATACAAATAGATAGTCAAAAAGGAAATTTATAACATGCTTGCAGCAGGCATCATCTACCCTATTTACCAATCAGAATGGGAAAGTCCAATGGTAGTCCAACCTAAGAAACGTGATCCGACCAAACTAAGAATTTGTGTCAACTGCATAGAGCTAAATAAAGAGACACTGACAGATCCATTTCCAACTCTTTATACAGATGAAATCTTAAATGAGGTGGCAGGACATGAATGCTACTCATTTATAGATGGATTCTCAAGTTATAACCAAGTGCCAATAGCTAAAGAAGATCGGAAAAAGAAAACATTTGTATGTGAATTCAGCTCATTTGCTTATAAGGTTATGCCTTTTGGATTAAAGAATGCACCTGCAGTATTCTCTATAATTGTGGTCAAGACATTCCAAGAGTATATTTACAAAACCATGGCAGTATACTTTGATGATTGGACAATATACTCCATGTTAAATAATCATTGCAAGTGGCTAAGACTTATGTTGGAAAGATGTCGACAAATCCAGTTAGCCCTAAATATCAAGAAGTGTATATTTGTCACCCCCATAGGGATATTGCTAGGACACATTGTCTATAAGGAAGGTATTAAGGTCGACTTTGCAAAAATCAAAATTATCCTCGACTTAAAACCACCAGTGAACTCAAAACAAGTCAGAGTGCTACCAGGTCATATAGGCTATATAGAAAATTCATAAGATATTATTCAGATATGACCTATGCACTAGAATAAATATTAAGGGAAGATAAAGAGTTTGACTGGACAGAAGAGTGCCATATATCATTTGAAAAACTAAAAAGAAAACTAGTCGAAGCAACAATCCTAAGGTTTCCAAACTGGTCGATCAAATTCCATGTTCATATTGATGCATCAAGTCTAGCAATAGGATCAATCCTAACTCAACCAGGAGATGATGGAATGGATTATCCTATAGTTTATAGCAGCAAAAAATTAAACAAGGATGAAATAAATTATCCGACAACAGAAAGACAGGCATTGGGAATGGTCTTTGCACTACACAAATATCGACATTATCTTCTAGCTAACCCATTTATATTCTATACTGACCATCAAGCACTTAAGTACCTTGTCAATAAACCTCTACACCACATAATGATTTGTCGATGGCTACTTCTATTTCAAGAATTCGAATTCGAAGTTGTTGTCAAACCAGGTAAGTTAAATGTCGGTCCCGACCATTTATCCTGAATTGACACAGGAGAGGATCTGACAGGAGTCGAAGATGACTTACCAGATGCACATCTATTTCGGATAGAAGCAGTGCCAACAGAGTTAGAGGAAATAGCTCAATTCTTAGAAGATGGACAAGCACCAGAAGGAATGACTACAAAGAAGAAACAAATCGTAGCTATGAAGGCTGCACCATACAGTCTTATAAATGGGTTTCTTTAAAAAATGGGATTAGATGACATCCTCATAAGGTGTGTACTGGAACATGAAAGAGACAACATAATGCATGAAGCACATTATGGACCTGCAGGAGGACATTTCCAAGCAGACACAACTGCAAAGAAAATCCAACAATCAGGGTTATGGTGGCCGACACTTTACAAAGATTGCAAAATTTTTGTAAGTTAATGTGACAGATGTCAACGACTAGGTCAACCACTGCCTAGCATAGAAATTCCTTTGATATCAGTAAACCCAAGTTTGACATTTGAAATTTGGGCCATAGATTTCATAGGACCATTTCAACAAAAAGGACAGGAGCAAGGTATATCATAACTGCAGTCGAATATGTGACCAAATGGGCAGAGGCAGAACCTGTCGACACATGTTCCAGTGAGATAGCTACTAATTTCATCTATGAGAATATCATTACCAGTTTTGGATTTCCATTAACCTTAATCAGTTATCAGGGAACACACTTTATCAATAAAACTATCAAAGCCCTAACCGACCAGTTCTAAATCGACCATCGTCGGAGTACAACATACCATCGTCAGTCGAATGGAGCAATTGAAGCATTTAACAAAACATTAACAAAAGGTTTAACAAAAATTTGTAATGCTGATAAGGACGACTGGGATGAGAAGATAGCTGCAGTACTATGGGCATACAGAACAACATATAAACGCTCAACCGACCAAACCCCCTTTCATCTAGTTTATGGACAGGAAGTAGTAGTTTCATTACACTTCCGACAACAGACACCTATTATTGCATAAATATTACATGTTGATGTCGAACAAGGAAGAAAGGATAGACTATTGCAAGTAAGTAAACTAGAATAACATCGACTACTCGCGATGCAACATCAAGAAATCCAGAAACAACAACAAAAAGCATGGCACGACAGAAACATCAAGAAAAAAAACTTATCGGTAGGAGACGTTGCTTTACTATACAATAGCCGAGTAAAAGGAAAACCTAAAAAGTTACATACAGAATGGATGGGACCCTACGTTGTCGAAGAGATACATACCAACGGATCAGTCTGACTAAGGATGTTACAAGGCATAGTATTTCAGAAACTCGTTAATGGAGCCCGACTAAAACGCTACAGAAACTAAAAATAAACATATTGAATATATATATATATATATATAACGACCATAACCGTTAGACAAAAATTATAAAAATCTACAAAACCCGAAAAGCAAAATAATACTGTTATATGTAGAAAAATATGACAGGAAATCACCACTTCGACAACCGACATGATGCCCATCGACATAACACCATCGACCATTTTCACAACCGACATCGACCAAAGACCTCGAAAGTCCCATCGCGCATTCATGACCTTGAGCGCCGAAACCAATTCACCATTAATGCACACTCAAGTGTTCCAGTTGGAACATCACATCCGCCATTAATACATACATCGACAAGAACATCGAACGCGCCCCCTATAAATAATGGACCGCCGAAGGTTCATTCACTGCAAATCAAATGGAGAGAGAATCAGAGAAACCAGGCGACTGAAAGGCAAAAGCACCTTAGTGAAATCGACTACAAAACTGAGAAAATGGCACCCAAACAGACTAGAGCCTTAGCCAAAGCCAAGGAATTATAGGCTGCAGAAACACCTTTAGTCAGGAGGCTAAAGAACATTAAGAATGCTAAGGTATCGGAGGGTTCATGGCAAAAACTGTGGACCGAGGTAAAAGAGTGGGCTTACGTCGATCACCACTTCAACAACCGACATCATGCCCATCGACATAACACCATCGACCATTTTCACAACCGACATCGACCAACGACCTCGAAAGTCCCATCGCGCATTCATGATCTCGAGCGCCGAAACCAATTCGCCATTAACGCACACTCAAGTGTTCAAGCTTGAACATCACGTCCACCATTAATACATACATTGACAAGAACATCCAACACGCCCCCTATAAATAATGGACCACCGAAGGTTCATTCACTGCAAATCAAATAGAGAGAGCATTAGAGCAACCAGACGACTGAAAGGAAAAAGCACCTTAGTGAAATCGACTACAAAACCGACAAAATGGCACCCAAACAGACTAGAGCCTCAGCCAAAGCCAAGGAATTACAGATTGCAGAAACATCTTTGGTCAGGAGGCTAAAGAACATTAAGAATGCTAAGGTACATGAGGGTTCATGGTAAAAACTGTGGACCGAGGTAAAAGAGTGGGCTTACGTCGAGCACCACTTCGACAACCGACATCATGCCCATCGACATAACACCATCGACCATTTTCACAACCTACATTGACCGACGACCTCGAAAGTCCCATCGTGCATTCATGACCTCGAGCGTCGAAACCAATTCGCCATTAATGCACACTCAAGTGTTCCAACTGAAACATCACATCCTCCATTAATACATACATCGACAAGAACATCCAACGTGGCCCCTGTAAATAATGGACCGACGAAGGTTTATTGACCACAAATCAAATAGAGAGAGCATCAGAGCAACCAGACGACTGAAAGGTAAAAACACCTTAGTGAAATCGACTACAAAACCGACAAAATGGCACCCAAACAGATTAGAGCCTTAGCCAAAGCCAAGGAATTACAGACTGCAAAAACACCTTTAGTCAGGAGGCTAAAGAGAATTAAGAATTCTAAGGTACATGAGGGTTCATGGAAAAAACTGTGGACCAAGGTAAAAGAGTGGGCTTACGTTGACAAGAAGCCTACTCAAACTGCCGAGAAAATACAATACAGTACCATCTTCAACTATGTCAATGCACTGCTTATGGCTAGCATCGGTGGCACAAAAGAAACAACCGTCAAGTTTATCATAAGCCGGTACCACAACGGCAAGTTTTACTTCAACCAACCGGTTGATATCTCTGGAGAAGTCATCTCCAAGCTGACAGGTCTCTCAAACAAAGGAGACCCAGTACTAGTTGGTATTAAAGAGGGATTGGTCGAAGAATTAACCGGGTCACCATCGGGAAAAAACTCAAAAGGGTTGATGATCAGCCAAATCATAGCATGTACGCCACAGATCATGGCCAAAACAATAGCCATCACACTCACCCTGACAGGTCGAGGAAGCGACCTCAAGTTAGATATGCTAGAAGCAGTTGACACCATTGCGACTAATGGAAAGATCTACAGATGGGATGAGTATGTTGCCGAAATGGTATAAACCATCTGTGAAAGATGCCAAGAGATGAGAGGAATCATCAGGTTCCCATCCCTTATATTATGGATAGTCATGTATTCTATTTTCCCCGAAGGACACAAAATTTTTCAAGAACCGAAAAAATTCCACATGTGGAGATTCAAAGCCTTCTCCTAGAAAGGAACATTGAAGGAACTTGCAGACAGAAAGTGCTATTGGAAAACTGGCTCCAATAGCTAAAAGTCCGCACGACTAGATGGAGGGTGCCTCAAAACATCCGACGAAGTCTACCCAAAAAGTCCCACATCCATTTAGAGCTTGACCATACTTCAGTGTGGTACATGCAGGACGTTAAATCAAATGAAAAGGCCCTTAATTGCGCCGAGAGGCGCTCTACAGCCCAGTATGGGGGAGATCTTGTCACGTGATGTAACGTGATGTAACGTTACTAACATGTCGGCAAAAAATAATAGTGAAAGTGAATATTATGGGAGAGATTTTGTAACACGAAATAAAAAAAATATCACCTTCGTAAAATTATTTTTATTAATAAAAAATAAATATTCTAATAGGCCAAAATAAATGTCCGCCACAAAAACAATCTAATATGGGGGAGATGTTGTAAGATTCTTCCTACCTGACAAAACAATAAAAGAGTAAAAATTTAATTATCCGTAAAAAAAATATGTGAGTCAAGAAAAAAACACAAAATTTAATTATCCAAAAAAAAAAACAATCTAATATGGGGGAGATGTTGTAATCTTCCTACCTAACAAAACAATAGAAAAGTAAAAATTTAACTATCCATAAAAAAAATATGTGGGTCAAGAAAAAACACAAAATTGAATTATCCGCAAAACAATGTTGGCCTTGCACATGGTTTTAAAACCATGTACAAAGCATTCTAAACAACCCATGGTTTTATTGTACATGGTTTAGGTGGCTTTGCACATGGTTTTTAAACCATGTGCAAGGCCTCCTAAACAACTCATGGTTTTGGAGGGCCTTGCAAATGGTTCTAATACCATGTGCAAGGCCTCCTAAACAACTCATGGTTTTATTGTACATGGTTTTGGAGGGCCTTGCAAATGGTTTTAATACCATGTGCAAGGCCTCCTAAATAACCCACGATTGTAGGATGGCCTTGCAAATGGTTTTTAAACCATGTGCAAGGCCTCCTAAACAACTCATGGTTTTATTGTACATGGTTTTGGAGGGCCTTGCAAATGGTTTTAATACCATGTGCAAGGCCTCCTAAATAAACCACGATTGTAGGAGGGCCTTGCATATGGTTTTAAAACCATGTGTGGGGAAATTATGCAATGTTTGTTCATAAAAAAATAAAAAATAATGAAAAATAGTATATGTCAGCCATAAATAATATTAAGTATTAATAATAAAAATATTATATGTGGACCTTAAATAATAAAAAAATGTGTCTTTTTGTTTGAATCAAATCAATGGATACCTAAGAAGAGGTTTGCACCTGGAGAGATTTGATCCATCTCGGCGCTTGATAGAGCCTAGGATTTGGATCTACGCTGGTTATTATCCATCGGTCGAACAAATCTTTTGGGAGCTGTCTCGACAAGCTGGAACAAAAATACCAATACCAGCGAAGGCCAAGGAAATCGACTTCTCAATCGAGGAGCCATTAACAGACCAGGAGAAAGAAGAGGATTATGAGCTGGACCTCTACATTAGTACCTTTGTGTCGAAGGAGACACCGGTCGAACACACTGGCCGACTTCAAATCATCATCAAACCTCCGATAACACAGAGGGAAGAACCACAGACAGAAGAAACACATACAGAGCAGCAGGAAATCCTTTCGGCTGAAGAAAGTCTCATCCCGATCCAGGATCCAAGGGGAGGAAAAGAAGCAGAAAACCCATAATATGCTATCACCAAAGAAATTATAAGAAAATTGTCGAAAGAGATAGCAGTTGCAAGAAAAAGGCAAAGAACACAACAACCACAAGGGAAAGGAAAGCGCAAGCTTCTCCTTCAAGATTCATCAGACGATGAAGAATAACTGGGAGCTACGGCCATCGACATAATTGAAGATGCCGCAACAAATAAAGTACCGGTGGAAACTCAGTTCCAGAGATTTGTCGAGGCAGGAGCATTACAAGGTTGACCAAAGAAATCCAAAATCACACACACGTCGATGCTTGAAAATGTTGTGACCTGGTTTCTACACCCCCACCTCCATTCCCGACAAAAGTAATTGAAGAGTTAGCACCGTAACAACTCTTGATAATCCCACTCGACTTATGCAAGAGTGTTATGCTGGAGGCAGTGAAAGAAAAATTTGACAGGGACAGAGATCTACAGGAATTCATTGAGAAACTACCTAAGATATTCAGATCGGTACAAAAGCTATCCACTAAAGCACCCCCCTGTTTGAAGCTGGTGGATCCTGACAACTTGGCCAACTCCTTCAGGGACTAAAAAATTTTGTAACTTCGAATTTAGTCTTCAAAAGGAACCCCGACAAGGAAGCCGAAGTTGTAGGACATCGGACCACCACTATCACTCCGACTATACCACAACCCCACCTACCAATCTCTGAACCGACCGGAGGTGAGGAAGAAGAAAATGTTGAGGACATAAACAGAGAAATCAATCAACTATTCTCCGACTTTGAGTCAGCCCCTCAGACCAACATTCCACCACTTGACCACATTTTCACCAACCCAATCACACCTAACCATTCCCCAACCCCATCGCCACCACCACCACCACCTCCCGACTTAGAACCCCTAATCCAACCAGCTACACGAGAACCAACCCCACCACAACCATCAGTAGCAACCGCATCCACTTCTGGACCACCTGCATCTGAACAACCAGAGGCAATAGTCATCCCACTGCCCCAAACAGAAATACCATCAACCACTGCTGCACACCAAACATAAAATCCTGACTTGACTTTTGCAGGTATACAGATGCTGAAACAAGCCGAAGTAGAGAAGCACAAAAAGAAGAAAAAGAAGAAGGACCATCATGGACAACCAGCAATGGTCCACATAAATTTAGTTGGATCGACCACTACAGTCAATGCAACCAAACTGAGAGATCCAGAACTAGAACAACTACTGGAAGCACTAACAGTCGAAGCAAAGACAAGGAACCAACACAGACGTAAGGAACTAGACAGCAAGGAAAACGAACAAGTTAAGTTCCTTAACAAGTGCAGGGATCTGGTCCAGTCTTTCATACTAGGAACAATAGAGGTTGACACCGACAAACCGCTAGAAAAATCTTATCAACTATTTGAAAGTGTGGTGTCAGCACTCCAAGCACAGATTCAAGAAACAAAAGAAGAGAAGAAAGAAGAAACCGTTCGACTATTGATGGCACAACACACAACCTTTTTCGAAGCCTACAAAGTATTGCAAGATCACATGGAGGAGTCTGTCATCACCGAGGAAGTACTGCGAGACTGGCCTACTTACTACGGGCAAGTCTATCAACAAACTCGGCAGACCCGACAAGGGATCCAAGCACTTGAAAAAAGGAAAACCATTGATGAGACACTGAGAAGCACAATAGAAGACCAAATAGTGCTTGAGACAACCAAGCTGTAGAAACTTGAGCGGGAAGCACATCAATGGGTGCATCAAGCCATCCCTAATCTGGAAAAAGTAGACATCATCTGCCCGCAGATGAAATGACTTGTAGAGACTATAGAGGAGAAGGACCAGTTTATGGGTCCTGACATGGAAAGAATAGCTGAAATTTCCATGCCAGAAAAATGTCGCTCACCATTGACATTCATAAAATACTGTAGAGTTGGACGAATTTCCAACATCACTTAGCCGTGACGGCCCCAACAATTGTCGAAGTTTGCGTGCAGAAAATACCAACAATCAGATGTAACAGCCCATGAAGGACAAGCACGAAACAAACGACTATTTAGACAGGCATTTTTTTGGTACCTCCCTATTTCTTCGGGATGAAGAAACAATTTGTTCGTGACGGAGATGTTAGAGGAGCAAGTCGGTATGCTGACTTGAATGATAGCTGACTTAGTCAATCAGTCGACTAAGTCGGTCGGCCGACTAAACTAGAGATTAGGTCGGCCACCTAAGGTCGTTTCGGTTCACCGAACCGATAGGTAGTTATTTTGTAACTGTTTGTAAATCATATATATTAGGCTGTTGAGCCAGATGAGAACTTGGTTCAGTTCTCTGTATTGTATGGACCCACTCATGTTAATATAATCTGTTAGTTCCTCTACTTGTTCTTATCTCTTGTCTCTGTTATATATGTATGTTTTGGTATGTATTATTGGTAACCTTAGGTGATCTGTGAGATTACAAAACTACCTCCCCATCATCATCATCATCTTAATGAAACTCATCTCAATAATATGTTTGAATTATAATTTCTATTTTAAGATGAAATTGCCTTCCATTACATAACATATAAAAGTACAACAACATGGTGAATGGTTTGTCAATGGTATGCTTGAAGTATAATTAAAAATAGAAATTGCATAGAAACACCTCATATTATGGTTCCTTGGTTAAAGAACAATTGTAAATCTTTATAAACAATATTTTCAATAAATGACAGTTGTTAGGAGTTTTTATGAGCCATCATGTTAAATATACAACATCATGAGTCATTCTCCAAGTCAATCTTGTGCATTAAGGATTTTGGTTTCATGTGTTGAAGTAGAGAGGTTGAGTTGGACTCAGTAACTTGGAGTAGATGCTTGAGTTGGACTCAAGGATGACTAAACATTTAGTTGTAAACTTGAGTTAATGCATTATGCCACTTAAGTTAGCATCATAACTAAGTGGTCATGCATTCAGTTAGATGGAGAGTTCACTTTGGAGTCGGTTAATCATCAATTAATGTCAAAGATGAAAGGCATGGCACATATGCTATGCATGATGAGGAATCCAATGTTCATGATTATTATCCATGAAGGCAATTCACAATTTTGGTGTATGTGGTGCACTATTGTCATGCAACCATTCACTATACTTTGCATGGCAATGTTAGTTTGTTTCAATGTGTTGGGAACATGGCAAGTTGATATCGTTGATCTCTATTCTCTATATCTCAATATTCTCTCTTATCTAGCACCCAGGGTGCCGAAAGCAATCTGATCTATTGTGTAAAATACATTCTTTGCAATCTATCAGAATTATACTTTGAAGATTTGATGGGTTTCTTCATCCTTGTTGTTTTCAGGGTTTTCCCCAAGGTACATCTTGTGTTGAGATTGAATGGTTCATTGATTCAAGTGTTCAATATTTCCACACATAAAGTTTTAAAGTTCAAAGATCATTATATTTGCTCAAAAATTTACATGGTATCAAAGTGTAGGGCGTCAAGGAGATAAGATTTGTGTAGCAAACTAAATTCTACATAGACGTTGAGGAGTTGAGAAAAAGTTTTGAGATCCATGGTATCGATCTTTATTTGACTAGAAGACCGTCTTGAGGGTACTTCTAATTTCAACATTTGGAAGGCAAGGGTGTTGAACATCCTAGAGGAACATGAATTTGATAGCTACGTATCCACAGTGGTGGAGGAGCTTACAACTAATGCAGGGCACATCAAATTCAAGAACCAAGATAAATCCAAACAAGTCATCTATGATTTGGTTAAGGACAATTTGATGTCCGTGATCACTCTATTGAAGACCGAAAATGAGTGTTTTGATGTGACTGATGAACCTATATGACAAGAAGGCCCCGATCCAAAAGAGGGCACTAAATAATAAGCTCTAGAACCTAAATATGGAGAAGGATGAGACTGTGGCATGATTCTTCACCAAGATCTCACAGGTGTGAGATCAACCTGTCAATATTGGAGATGTGTTGGATGAAGATGATCTTCTCCAAACTTCCATTGATGGTCTACCATATTGATCGGAGACATTCTTGGTTGCGGTAAATAGATAAGAGGTACAGCCTAATTTTGAGAGGTTGTGGCATGAATACCTCTAAGAGGAGGGGAGAATCCAGAGTAAGTTAGTGTACACCAAAGAAGAAAATCTTGCCCTCACAACAAGGATGAAGAAAGGAAAGAAGCATTTCTCTCAAAAGAATTTTCTCCATTCGAACAAGAAGTTGTTCAACAAATATTTTGATAACTCGAAGGTTAGATGCTATAACTATGACAAGAAAGGTCATTATGCAAAGGAGTGCAAAGAAGAGAAAAATGGTAAAGGAAGGTTTCATGCTTCTACCACAATAGAAGATGAAACTCCTCAAAAGAATGCACATGAGGAAAAGGAGACAATGAGGGAGTATTATGTTGTATAAACACTTTCTAGATCTATCATCACAAGTGAATACACATGGTTGATTGACAGTGGTGCATCCAAGCACATGTCAGGATATAGGAGCGCCATCTCTAACCTAAAGGAAAAACGTTCACACGCATTGTAGAGTTGGGGGACAACTCAACCTATTCGATCCAAGGAGTTGGATCCAACTCCTTCTAGCTGAGTTCATGAGATATTTTACATGTGGAGTACATTATTTATGTCCCAATATTGAAGAAGAACCTTCCATTAGTTTCAGTTCTTGAAGATAAGGGATTTCGAGATATCTTCATGGATAATTAAGCACTATTATGACCAAAGAACAAAGACTTGAACTCTGCAGCTCATTATTGGAGTTCGAGAGGGAGTATTGTATAAGGTACCCGAGACATACATTCAATATATGGTTCATCACACTATCAGTATATGCGAGCTATGGCACAGGAGGCTTGGATACCTCCACTACAAAGTAGTACCAGGATTACAACGAATGGTGAAAGGTATGCCCGTATTTGATTTTGAGCATGATAGTGTATGTAGGGGTTGTGCACTTGGGAAGAATGTTAAAAAGAGTTTCTCTAATAGTGAGACAAGATCTAAAGGGATTTTATATTTAATATACGTTTATGTATGTGGTCCCATGTCATCTCCTTCACTAAGTATCTATTTATATTATGTACTATTTATTGATGACTTCTCTAAAAAGTCATGGATTTACTTCCTAAATTATAAGAGTGAAATCTTTAGCAAGTTTCAAGAATTTAAAACCTTAGTAGAGGATAAGATAGGAAAGCACACCCATGCTTTGATGTCTGACAATGGAGGTGAATTTGATTACCATTATTTTAATGATTTATGTAGTGATGCAGGAATTTGTAGACAGTTTATAGTTCCATACAACCCCCAACAAAATGGGGTTGCCGAGAGAAATAATAGAATTGTAAGTGAGTATGCAAAATCCATGTTGCATGACCAATATTTGTCTACCTCATTATGGGCAGAAGCCACCAATACAATAGTGTATATCCATAATAGAAATCCACATGCCATTCTGGACGAGAAGACACCTGATGAGGTGTTCATTGGTGAAAAACCAGACATTTCACACATGGGGATCTTTGGGAGTCTTGTATACATCCATGTACCGAAAGAAAAGAGGACCAAGATGGAGCCTTTAGGAACGAAGGGAACCTTGATGGGTTGTAGAGAATCATCCAAATCCTAAAAAATATATGTTCCAGGTGAGATACACATTGAGGTCAATTGAGATATGACTTTCCATTAAGAGGCTGCATTCAAGTGATCAAAAGAGCTTCAGTATGATACATACATAGAGGATCATGAGAATCCTATGAAAGAGAACCCATATAATGATTCTCCCCATTTAGATGTTCAGAGGGAGAATCTAGTAGAGTTCTCATATTCGCTAGCTCATGATGAACCAGTAGAACTGGTTGATGAACCTCCTACCAAGAGGAGGTCTACATGGTGTTGAGATATACTACAAGATGTAGAGAGGCATGGAGAACCAATGGGGTCTTCCAGAGAGCAAAAGAAACCCAATAGATATTCAAGGTATTTTGCACATATGACTCACATTAGTGATTCAAAGCCTTCCTCCTATGAAGAAGCTGCAAAACAACAAGTTTGGAAATGTGAAATGGTAGAGGAGTGACTAGTCTATATTGAAGAATGATGTTTAGGAAGTTGTCCCCAAACCTGAAGGTAAGTCCTTAGTTACTTCCAGATGGATTTACAAGATCAAGCATGTTGTAGATGTCAACATTGTAAAGTATAAAGCCATATTTGTTTCCTAAGGTTTCTCTCAGAAAGAGGGCATATATTATGATGATACATTCACTCTTGTGTCCAGGTAGATCACTTTTGAGTTCAAGATGAAATACATATATCTTATGCACTACTTTCTAGGCCTTGAGATTTAGTAGAGAAAAGATGATATATTTATGTCTCAAGCAAAGAACATTGTTGACATATTTCGTAGGTTTGGCATGGTGGATTGCAAATCCATGAGTACTTTGATGGTTTCGAATTTGAGAGAACTTCATGAGTCAAACACTAGATTGGATCCAATGGACCCCACTTTGTATGGACAACTTATTTGCTTGTTGATGTACCTGATACACTCGATACTTGACATATATGTTGTGATCGAGACCTGGCATATTTTATGCTATGAGTATTATGAGTTAGTTTATTTCTGATCCGAGACAAAGACATTGGGTTGCTGCTAAGCATGTGTTGAGGTACCTTCGAGGTACAATTTCTTATGGAATCAAGTATTCCTCCAGTGGAGGGGTGTTATTAATTTGTTATATTGACTCCCATTGGGGTGGTAGCATCGTGGACCGCAAGATTACATCTAGCTACTATTATAGCTTGGGTTCTATTATGATCTCTTGGTCTAGCAAGAAGTAGGTCTTAGTTTCCCAGAGTACTACAGAAGCATTGTACATAGCTGCTAGTAATTCATGTAGAGAAGCAATGTGGCTTAGGAAGCTGCTTGTTGGGTTGTTCGGTGAGAGTATTGAGCCTACATTTATTAGGTGTGATAATCAAAGTTGCATTAAGCTTTCCAAAAAATTTGTGTTTCATGATAAGTCAAAGCACATTGAAATTAAGTATCACTTCATTCAAGACATGGTCCAGAAAGGTACAGTGAAAATTCAGTACATTTCTATTGATGAGCATATTGGAGATGTGTTAACAAATTCTCTATTAGTGATGAAGTTCAGGTACTTCCGAGACAACATTGGTATGGTATAGAATGCCTCCCTCACTGAGAGGGAGTGTTAAATATATAGCATCACAAGTAATTGTCTAAGACAATCTTGTGCATCCAATATTGGGCCACATGTGTTGAGGTAGAAAGGTTGATTTGGACTCAGTAACATGGAGTATATTCTTGAGTTGGACTCAATGATGACTAAGCCTCTAGCTGTAAATATTATTCCTCATGCGTTGAGGTGAATGCTTTGATTTATCAAAGTGGTGATGTTGTAAAGTCTTGTTGGACAAGGCTCTGGACCTGTATGTGTCAAGTCATTATTCTCATGTGGACCTCTAGTTATAGCAGGTACCCATGGGGTAAACCTCCAGTTATAGAGGTAGTTGATTCTCATGTGGACCTCTAGTTATAGTAGGTACCCATGGGGTGGGCCTCCAATTATAGATGTGAATGATTTGCATGTTGAAGCATTAATATTGTGTGATGTATAGCTAACCATGGTCATTGATTGCTATTAAGTCTCCTTTAGAGATTAGCTGCCTATAGAATGAATTACGTTAGCATATGATCATTTGGTTTGGAGTAATATAATATGATCACAACATCAGACATATGTTCTCACTATAATTTGATATGATGGTAATTCAAGTTAACACATATTGACCATGTAGTAAAGATAACAGATAAAATGATAATGCATAGAGAAAAAGAGAATTCTAATTTTTCATGAGATGACTAAGTAAACGTGAATTTGTGAGCTTTATTTAAAGCCACAATGTATGCTAAAGAACTCATAGTGATCGCTACAAAGTAAATCAACCAAGCATGATTTAGTGAATAATAGTTAACTAAGTGTTAATAAAGATGTGACTAGTTAACTAAAGTGTTTATACTTTAGATAAACTAAAAGACAAAACTTAATTTAATCAAAAGATGACACTTTTGTTAATAAAGTGTTTGCATTACGACACTTTAGTTAATGCATTACGTCACTTAAGTTAGAATCCTAACTAAGTGGTCATGCATTTAGTTAGATGGAAAGTTCACTCTGGATTCATTTAAGCATCAATTAATGTCAAACATGAAAGGCATGGTGCATATCTAATGCATGATGAAGAGTCCAATGTACAAGATTATTATCCATGAAGGAAATTCACAGTTTTGGTGTATATGGTGTACTATTGTCACGCATCCATTCACAACTATATATTGCATGGAAGTGTTTTTAGCTTGTTATTAATGTGTTGGGAACATGGCCAGTTGATACAGTTGATCTCTATTCTCTATTTCTAAGTATTCTCTCTTATCTAGCACACTGGGTACCAAAAGAAATATGCTCTATTGTGTAAAAGACATTTTCTACAATCTATCAAAATTATACTATGAATATTTGCTACGTTTTTTCATCCTCATTGTTTTGAGGGTTTTCCCTATAGTACATCTTGTGTTGTGATTGAATGGTTCATTGATTAATTCTTCAATATTTCTGCACATAAAGTTTTAACTTTAAAGATCATTATATTTGATAAACAATTAACACATCATTTTTATATTGTTGAGGTCCATATGCTTTGAATTCAAGCTAGTGGTTATGGACCTTGAGTTGGGCGAAAGGTACAAAGGTAATGAGCCCTATATGTAACACACCTAGTGTCACACTAAACTTAAGACACAACATATATATTTTTTAAATTACATGCATAATGCTTGTATGAATTCTTGTAACAAATGCACAAGAATTCATTTAAGTGGATAACAAATATAAATAAATAGCAGAAGCTTAAACTTTTTCATAAGACCCATGAAATGTGAGAAAAATCCTGCAATAAATAATGAAAATGCACGATATAACAAAAATAATAGAACAAAAAAGGAATTTATTGATCGCAGGCCACTTTGAGGGGGAAACCTCCTTTGAGCAAGATCAATGCAAATAAATTGTGGATTACTTCATTGGACTCAACATGTACTCATATACCAAGTCTAATCTAAACAACTATTACTCCCCATGAATGTGGGATAATAAAATATACTCATGGGACGACTTGCAGAGCATATGCGTCCAACAACAATATACTAACAAAGTAAAGAGAAGTGTTGACACAGGTTCCTAACATCCCCTCCCTCTTAGAAAAGCTTTGTCCTCAAAGCTTTAGATGTGGAAATTGTTGTTGAATTTGAAGGAGTGGTCCCCATGTAACATCCTATGGTTACATGCCGTGCCATTGAATTAATACCTCTGTGATGGATCGAGAGTGAAGTTGACGAGTGCTCCTATTGAGTATGGCCTCTGGCTTGAAAATGATGGATCTTTTATTATCTAGTTATAGTAAAATAGTTTGTTCTTTAATGTTGGTGCCAATAAATTTCTTAAGACAAGAGACATGAAATACTGGGTGAACCCGAGAAGAAGGAGGAAGTTCCAATTTATAATCAACGAACCAAATCTTATGAATAACCTTATATGGCCCATATAACTTTGGATCCAGCTTATGATTCCCTTTGAGTTTCAGGGAGTATTGCTTGTAAGGACGGAGACAAAGAAAAACCATATCACCAACTTGAAAAGTGTGTTTAGAATGGTGTTGATAGGCTTGTTGTTTCATTTGGTTTCTTTCCTTGTTAAGATTGTCTTGCAAAATGTGAATAATGTAATCTTGGTTTTGGAGAACCGTGTCAACTACTTGAACTGGTGAACTGCTGGGGGTGTATGGAAGAAGCATTAGCGGTTCCTGACCATAGACTACTTCATATGGATTCATTTCAGATGTAGTGTGGTAGGAGGTATTGTACCACCATTCAGTGAGAGGGATCCACTTTTTCCACTGATGTTGTTGTTCTGAGGTGAAGCAACAATGATAATTTCCAAAAAATTGTTGATAACTTTAGTATAACCATATGTTTATGGGTGATACCTTGAACTCATATTCAATTTGGTGCTAGTGTGGAAAAATAGTTCTGTCCAAAAATGACTTGTGAAAGTTTCATTGCGATATGAAACAATGGAAGAAGGCATTCCATCAAGACAGAAGATCTGGTCCATGAAAATTTGTACAACTGAGGAGGAGGTATATGGATGGTTGAGGGCACAAAAATAACTATATTTGGAGAGGCAATCAACCACAACCAAGATAATTGTCTTCCCTCCATATTTAGGGAGCCCTTCAATGAAATCCATTGAAATATTTGTCAAAATCCATGTAGGGATGGGAAAGGGTTCGAGCAACTCGGAAGGAGTGTCATTTCACCCTTGTGGTGCTGGTAGGTCTCACATTCATCCACCATTTGTTGAATTTACCTTTTCATTCCATTCCAAAATAATTTAATCCGTGTCCTCTTATACGTTTTGAGAAACCGAAAGTTCCCTGCCAATAGTGAAGCATGGAGTTCATACAAGACATCCTGTTGAAGATCTGTGCTATGGGGAAACACCAGATGACCCTTGTATCTCAAAGAAGCACCATCCTAGGAGTAATGTAGTACAACATAAGGGTTATTGAACAACCATTGGATGATTTCAGATAATGAAGATTCATTGAAATAACCTTGCTGATCATATTGCAACCAATTTGGAATAGACATAGAAATAGATGAAAGATAAACATGGTTATTTGAATGTGCGAGAAAGAGAATCTGCCACAAGATTGTCCTTACCCTTCTTGTAAGTGATTTCATAGTCATAACCCATGAGTTTGCTAACCCCATTCTGTTGTGCTGGGGATGATACCCATTGTTCTAGGAAATATTTCATACTTTGGTGATCAGTCTTAATGCGAAAATGATTCCCTAATAGGTATGGTCACCACTTATATATTGGATGCAAAATAGCCATAACTTCCTTCTCATATGTAGAGGAAACTAAATTCTTACCAGAAAGGGATTTGTTGGTGAATACAATGGGATGTTCATATTGAAGGAAAACAACACAAAGTCCATTGTCGCAAGAATCACTCTCAATAGTAAAGGGATTGGAAAAATAGGGCATAGAGAGAACATGTGTGGTACACATATCTTGTTTCAAGTTGTCAAATGCACACTCAGCAGCATGTGTCCATGTAAAAATATCCTTTTTCAATAGAGCTATTAATGGAGCTGCAATCTTCATGTAAGACTTGAAAAACTTACGGTAGTAGCTAGCCAGTCCCAAAAAACCATGAAGAATCTTGAGTGTCTAAGGATGCGACCAAATTTTACTGGCATCTATTTTGGAAAGAACCACACGAACCCCTTGTGCTGAAAAAATATACCCGAGATACTCTACTTCCTCCTTCCCAAATACAAATTTAGACTGTTTGTCATGGAGATGATGATCACCGAAAATTTGTAGTACAAGGTCCAGATGTTAGAGATGCTCAGCCCATGTTTTACTATAGATGAAGATATCATCAAAGAAGACCAGAATGAAGTTCTGTAAGCAGGCCAAAATATTTTGTTTGTCAATGCCTGGAATGTAGAAGGAGCATTAGTGAGGCCAAAGGGAATGACCAAAAAATTATAGTGGCTGTCATGTGTGCGGAAAGTTGTTTTGGGGATATCATCCTCATGAACCCGAATTTGGCGATACCTAGAACAAATATCCAACTCGGATAAAATATGAGCACCATGAAGCTCATCAACAACATAAATTGGAAACTTATTCTTGATTGTGACGTGAATAAGTTCCCAAAATTCAATGCAGAGGAGTCATGACCCATCTTTTTTTAGAGAAGAAGAATTGGTGAAGAAAAGGAACTAGTACTAGGGCGAATAATACTTTGCTTCAGTAAGTACTAAACACACATATCAATATCTGTATTTTGGTGAAACAAGTAGCGATATGGACTGATGTTGGGAGGGACAATTTCAGGAAGGAGCAAAATATGATGGTCCTATGGTATTGAAGGTGGGAATCCCACTAGTTAAGAAAAGACACACGCATATCGATCCAAAATTTGTTGTAAATACAAGGGAGTAGTGGAGACCCCTAATGGTTGCATCTAAATGTAATGGAGCCGAGCGATGACACCATGTGAATTATTCTTAAAGAGATTTTCCATGTGAAGTGAAATGATGATGCCGAGGACTGTGGTTGTAAGCCCTCAAATGTGTGTTTTTTCCCATTAACTGAAAGCTGCATCCAAATTTCAACAAAATCCCTTAAGATGGGTCCCAGTGTGCATAACCATTGAGTTCCCAAAACCACATCACATCCACCTAAGGGAAAGGAAAACATGTCAGAGTGCAAGTTATAATATCCAATAGAGATACACACATTGTGTCACTTCCCCTTGCAAGGTAAGGTCCCCCCACTAGCAATCATGAATTCAAAACTGGAGCAAGGGTGGACAAAACATTCAACATGTTTGGCGAATATTAGAGGATGTTATCCCTCAAAATGGCACTTCTCTGTCCAAGTGATGACACTCAATGTGTCATCACAAAAAAGGAAAAGATGGATTTAAGGGCCTTATGGCTATAGAAGTTTTTGGACTAAATACTATGATGCTTCCTTCAGTGATAAGACCTTTTTGTTATGAGTTTTGAGAAAGGATGGACAAAACAATAAGCTTGTTTGGCGATCCGAGGTTCAATTCATTTATGAGTGCTACCAAAATCAATGAGTATTGTAAGAGAGAGATTCTTGAAGAAACCATTGACCCAAATGGTTTGTGGGGTGGTGGCTTCAACTAATGCATGTAGAGATATCTCTGGGTGGCCGTCCTGAGAAGGAGGGTCAACATGTAGTTGCTGAATGTCGACCTGATGATTTACTGGATCCTGAGCATCTTCATAAATTTTAGGTATAGTTAGAGAATCCACATCTAAGAGATAGATATTTTGATCAGCACATCTATGTCCATGGGTGAATTTCTCATTAGAATTATAACAAAGCCCTTTTTCTCTACGTTCCCACATCTCGGCTTTAGACAAATGCTTGATAGGAGTGGTTTTAGGAGTTGGTGTGGTTGGAGGTATTTGGGAAACCATATTTTTGAATGGAACAAAAGTGGATTGGGAGCCCTGTTGAGTTATGATACCGTCCTTCTCCAACTTATCCAACCCCAGGGATTCCATCATTGTGATGGGAAAAAACATTTTAACCTCATATCGGATTCCATCCTTCAGACCACTGATAAAACAACTCCTGTAGAATGCATCAGACAGTCCTTCTGTGTGATTGGCTAGTTTCTCAAATTCTGTGTGATACTCTCTCATAGTGCCAGTTTGGTGAAGTTTAGTGAGTTCTCCCATGAAGTCATCAAAAGTGTTAGGGACAAATCATTGCAGAAGGAGTTAGAAAAAATATGTCCATTTTGGCTATTCATGAGCCTTGATGTACCAACATAACCATTGAAGGGATTCACGTTCCAAATGAAAAGATACAAGTGGGACTTTGTTGACATCAAAAGTGTTATGCATACTAAATTATTTTTCTTCCCTGTATATCCATCCAGTTGGATCATCACCATTTAAGCGGGAAAAATCAAGCTTCAACCCACAAAAAATGTTGGAAGAAGAGAACCAAGTTTCTGCAAAACACTTTGTTTGTCGTCTATTGTTCATGCCAGATGCTGAAGATGGAGGTAGAGAATTTTTTCATCCAGGTCTTAGAGTTTGGTCTTGAGGGAAGCAAGTTCATCTTCCATTTTTTTGTTTTCTCCTATGCAGGTGACAACCATAACCAAGAGTTTTTTTTTTCTCCGGAAGGGGAATGGGTAGAAAAACAAAAACATAAATTTTTTTGGAAAAGGAAAACTTTGTGGAAAAACTCTGATGGGAAATTGGGGTTTGACTAGGTTTTGGACACTTTCTGAGAGATAGGGAAGCAAAATATGGGGATTTCAGAAGTGGGGTGAAAGAATGAGAAAATTTGTCAAAGTGGGACAAGGAAGCAGAAATAGGAAATGAACACTATGGAAAAATTTGAAGGCGATTGGGTGAGAATCGAGCAAGTAATGGAAAACCTAAAAATCAAATTTGGGATTTTTGGCTTCGAAAAGTGGAATTTGGGATATGGTCCTCAAGGAAGGAAATATGTAGAATGGAATTGTAGGGATTCTAGTGAATTTTCAAGGGAAACAAAGCTAAAGAAAATGATATATGGAGAAAAAAATGAAATTTATATTTAATTTTTTGCAGGTATCAATCCGTGACGGCTCTGGACAAATGCAAACTACTATTTATCAACTGGAAATAGATATGTACCCCATGTATGTTTGGATTAGTAAAGGTTGAGGGGATTCACTTGGCCACCAATTTTTTAAAACACCTTGTGTATTGGGCAATACCCCTCACTCCACGACTTAGGTAAAACTGATAATTGCTTTGCCACAAACGACAACTCTTGGTTTACCTCACAAGTGGGAACTAGTCAATCAGGTAGGGGCCATTGCGATTTTTGTTGGAAGATCCTCTTAATGACCATCTACTTCAGGGTTCATTTGGTACTCCTCACAATGAATTTTAGGGCTATTCCCAGGTACTTCCCATAGTTAAGCAGATAGGGGTTATTCCCTTATCCGAACTTGCAATTAAAATGAATAATACATATGCAAAGAAGAAGAACTACTGAAATAATCAAAACATTGGGATGCCATTGTGAAATTTTTTTTGGCAGAAAGTCTACCCAACGAGCCCAAGAAAGTGCTATGATACCAGATGTGAGAAGGAATTTATTGATCGTAGGCCACTTCAAGGGGGAAACCTCTTTTGAGCAAGCTCAATACAAATAACTCATGGATGCTTTTATTGGCCTCAACACGTACTTAAATACTAAGTCTAACCTAAACAACTAATACTCCCCATGAATGTGGGAGAATACAATATACTCATGGGATGACTTACAAAGCATATGTGTCCAACAACAATATCCTAACAAAGTAAAGAGAAGGGTTGACATAGGTTCCTAACATGAAATCATATATCAAATGTAGGGGAAAAATGTACCACAACTATGCATGCAAAAATGCTTTTCCTCTGATTTTATAATTGACCATAGAGACTTCAATTTTAAGAATGCACAATTTAATTCCTCATGGAAACTAAAACCTAGAAATACATTTCCAGATGAGAAGAAATGGTAAAGAAAATGAACTCGTACTAGGGAGAATAATACCTTGCTTTAGTAAGTCCCGAATGAGTATCTCAATCTCTTTCTTTTGGTGAAATGGGTAATGATATGGACTCATGTTACGAGGGACACTTCTAGGAAGGAGATAAATATGATGGTACTCTGGTCTTGAATGTGGAAATCCCACTGGTTAAGCAAAGACACATGCATATTGATCCAAAATTTGTTATAGATCCAAGGGAGTGGAGACCGCTGATGGTTCCATCTGAATGGAATGGAGCTAAGCGATGACAAAGTGTGAATTCTTCTTAAGGATATTTTCCATGCGATATGAACTGATGATGCTGAGAGACCCTGGTTGCAAGCCCTTAAATGTGTGTTTTTACTCATTGATTGAAAACTACATCCAAAGTTTAGCAAACTCCCATAAGATGGGTCCAAGTGTGCATAACCATTGAGCGCCCAAAACCACATCACTTCTACCTAAGAGCAAGGAAAACATGTCAGAGCGCAAGTTATAATCTCCAATAGAGATACAAACACTGTGACACTTCCCATTGCAAAGAAAGGTTCCCCCATTGCAAGGTGAGGTTCGGAAATCCGAGGGTGTTATACCTAAAAATGACGCTTCTTCGTCTGACTGATGACCCTCAATGTGTTGTCACAAAAAAGGACAAGATGGATTGAAGATCCGTATGAATATAGGAGTTTTTGGACTAAATCATATGATGCTTCCTCTTGTGATAACACCCTTTTGTTATGAGTTTTTAGCAAGGATGGACAAAACAATCATACTATTTGGAGATCCGAGGGTCAATGAAGATATGAGTGCTATCAAAATCAATGAGTATTGTAAGAGGGAGCTTCTTGAAGAAACCCTTGAGCCACATGGTTTGTGGGGTGGTGACTTTGACTAATGCATTGAGATATATCTTTGGGTGGTCATCCTGAGAAGGAGGGTCAACAGGAAACTACTGAATGTTGACCTGATCATCTACTAGATCTTGAGCATCTTCACAAATTTTAGGTGCAGGTGGAGAATTCACATCCAAGAGATAGAGATTTTTCTCAACACTTCTATTTCCCTGTGTGAATTTCTCATCACAATTATAACAAATCCCTTTTTCTCTACATGCCCACATCACAAATTTAGACAAATGCTTGATAGGAGTGGTTCTAGGAGCTGGTGTGATTGGAGGTATTTGGGAAACCATTTTTCTGAATGGAACACAAGTTGATTGGGAACACTGTTGAGCTATGATCTTATCCACTACCAATTTAGACAATCCTATGGCTTCCATCATTGTGTTGGGACAAAACATTTTAACCTCATATCAGATTACATTGTTCAGACCACTGATAAAAAAACTCCTGTAGAATGCATCAAACTATTATTTTGTGTGATTTGCCAGTTTCTCAAATTCTATCTGATACTCTCTCATAGTGCTAGTTTGGTGAAGTTTAATGAGTGATCCCATGAAGTAATCAAAATCATTGCAAAAGGAGTTGGAAAAATATTTCCATTTTGGCTCTTCATGAGCCTTGATGTACCAACAAAACCATTGAAGGGATTCATGTTCCAAATGAAAGATGCAAGTGGGAATTTGTTGAAATAAAAAGTGCTATGCATACTGAAATATTCTTCTACCCTGTATATCCATCCAATTGGATCATCACCATTCAAGCGAGGAAATCAATCTTTGGCCCATGAAAATTGCTGGAAGAAGTAACCCAATGTCTGCAAAAGACTTTGGTTGTTGTTTATTGTTCATCTTCCATTTGTTTGTTTTCTACTACGCGTGTGACAACCATAACGAAGAGTTTTTCCTTGGGGGGGAGGGGAATGGCTAGAAAAACAAAAACATAAATTTTTTTGGAAAAGGAAATTTTGCAGTTGGGAAAACTATGATGGATAATTGGGGTTTGAATAGGTTTTGGACACTTTCTGAGAGATAGGGAAGCATAAAATGGGAATTTCAGAATCGGGGTGAATTAAGAATGAGAAAATTTGTCAAAGAGGGACAAGGAAGAAGAAATAATAAATGAACACTATGGTAAAATTTGAAGGCAATTGGGTGCGAATCGAAGAAGTTATGGAAAACCCTACAAATTGACAAATGTGGAATTTATGGCTTTGAAAAGTGGAAATTGGGATAGGGTCGTCAAGGAAGGAAATATGAAGAATGGAATTGTAGGGGTTCCATTGAATTTTCAGGGGAAATAGAGCTAAATAAATGAAGATATGATGAAAAACATAAATTTAGACTTTTTCTTTGAATTGGAATTGATATGTGACGGATCTGGACATATGCAATCTGATATTTATCAACTGGAAATAGATATGGACCCCATATATGTTCATTTTCCTAAAGGTTTATGGGATTCACTCGGTCACCAATGATGTCTAACATCTTGTATATTGGGGTAGTACCCCTCATTCTATGACTCAGGAAAAACTGATATCTGCTTTGTCACAAATGACAACTCTTGCTTTACCTCACAGGTGGGAACTAATCAATCAGGTAGGGGCCATTTCCATTTTCGCTGGTAGGTCCTCTCAATGGCAAACTACTGTAGGGTTCCTATGGTACTCCTCACAATGAGTTTTAGGGCTATGCCGAAGTAATTCCCATAGTTAAGTAGATAAGGGTTATTCCCTGATCCAAACTTGCAATTAAAATGAATAATACAGATGCAAAAAAGAAAAACTATTGCAATAATCACAGTGCATGGAAGCCACCACTAAAAACAAATTTGGTAGAAAATTCCACCTAGCGAGACCAAGAAAGTTCTCTGATACCATATGTGAGAAACCTCCTACAAAAATAATGAAAATGCATGATATAACAGAAATAACAGAACACAAAAGGAATTACTTATTGCAGAGCACTTTGAGGGGGGAACCTCCTTTGAGAAATATCAATACAAATAACTCATGGATGCCTTAATTGGCTTAAACACGTACTTATATACTAAGTCTAATCTAAATAATTATTACTCCCCATGAATGTGGGATAATACAATATACTCATAGGATGACTTACGAAACATATGCGTCCAACGACAATATACTAACAAAGTAAAGGGAAGGGTTCGCACAGGTTCCTAACATGAAATCATATATCAAATGCGTAAAAATAAAACAGTAAAAACTGTACAGTAGAAAATTGTGTAATTAAAAACTACACAGTAAATTTTTCTCAATATGGTTTTAAGCATATATTAAGTATAATAAAAAATTCAAATGTATCCAAAACATTGAAAATAATATTCCAATAAGATAATTGTGTAAAATGGTTAATATCCATCTTATTGATTGCACAATAAACAATTACCCATCTATTTATCCATTTATCCAAAACATGAAAAGTAATATTCCAATATAATAATTGTGCAAATATTCCAACCTATTATTTGCACAATACGATTAGAGGCCTAACTTAAATAGGATAACATTTACCAATATATCCAAAATATGGAATGTAAAAGCAAATTCCTCATTGATTTCATTCATGGTATTTTGTGCATAACCCCTACATTTCCAATACTTGTGCAATAAAAACAAATACCATTCATCCTTGGCCGATTGCATTTGTAAAAATAAATTATGATAAACTCAACTTCAATATAATCATTTAAACTACTTTGGATTAGCATATTCAACAAATGGTTTTGAATTACCAAAATTCCAGTCAATGCAAGACTTTAGAAATTAAGCCTTAACACATGTCAACTGTAATTAAAACAAGCAAAACGAACCTGTGGTTTTCAAGAAAAACAATAACATTCCAAGATAAGGTTAATAAACAAGCCTTATAAATGGATGACTATTTTCTTATGTATCTATTAAACAACAATACTTCAAGTTCAAACATGGTTCAAACATTGAGTAGTGAATAATTACTTTATAAATACATTTTCCTTATTGAATTAAGCTATGCGCAATAAACCATTTCATGGATAAATCAATTAAGTCATTAAGAAAAATTTTCTAATTACCACGCTCGATAAAATATCTTCCATCGAGAATGAATTTCCCGGTCTTTACTTTCATTAAATAATTGGTATTCATAGAGTTTAGTTTTATCCTTACAATTAGGGATTATTTTCATGCATATGGCAGAATTAAAATTTACACAATTTCCACGCATGATAATTTTAATTAAGCTACACATGATTTCCATTTCGAATCCATATTTCGTAATTTTCAAAACTCAAATTGAAACAAGCAATTTGTGTGCATAACAATAATTGAATCTCAGGACAAGATAGCCACTTATTGGTTGAACTTCCATCTACCATCATATCAAAGGTAAATGGAATATATTTATAACATCTGAGTGAAGAAATATCATGTCAAAGGTAAATGGAATAGTTTTATAACATCTCGACGAAGAAATAACAAGTCCAAGGCAATATTATGGCCATTGGACACTCAAACATTAACTTATAGGAATTTTTACAATTGCAGGTAAGTAAATACATTCTATTGGAAAACCTACCACAACTAAGCATGCAAAAATGCCTTTCCCCTGATTTTATAATTGACCACAAAAACTTCACTTTAGGAATGCATAGTTTAATTCCTTATGGAAAATAAAACCCAAAAATACATTTCCAGACTCTGAATTTTAAACAATAACAATATAATCTTAAGCAAATACTTGGAAAGCATATTCAAATAAAAATGCCATAACAACTTTTAAGAAGGAAACAACTAAATTTTAAATAACAATCCAATTTCCCATCGAACACTTATTTGAGAAATATCTTGAAATGAGCAACTAGATATGTGTGAGGATGAAAAGGTTAAGATTCAATGATTTCTCAACGGTTTACCAACATTCTATAGAGATCTAATAGATTAATATGAGCCTCACACTTTTAAAGAATGCATTAGGAAATCTAAGCATTTGTATGAGCAAGGTAAAAGTAGACAAGATGTGTGTAAATTTTGGAAGGGAAAAATGAAAGATAACCAGGAACAAAGGAAAAAGGGATTTAGGTGTCTTGATACTAAACAAGATCTATTTAATTCTTCCAAACAATCAAATATGAAAGGTGAATCAAGGGGGGTTGAGTCTGCCAGACAAAAGAAAACATTCCAAATTAAATGTTGGAAATGTGAAGGTGACCACTACAATTAAAAATAGCCACACTTTCCACACAAAATAATTTTAATTAAGCTACACTTGAATTTAATTTTGAATCCATATTTGGTAATTTTTCAAAACTCAAATTAAAACAATCAATTTGTGTGAGTAACAATAATCGAATTTGAGGACAAAACAACCACTTCTTGGTTGTGTTAAATAAATGTAACTTTGGAAGATATTCTACTGTACTCTTATTATATTATTATTATTCTTCCTTCGAGAGATGTCCTTGATGTAATTGGTCATGTAAAAGTCACGAGGTAAACCCTCTATTATAAGTTGGGGAAATAGTACCCACAAAAGTATTATATAAATGTTATTTTAAGTTTCCCTAGGTATGCCGACCCTAATTAGAGCAACATGCTGACCTAGTTCAGTTAAGATGTCACTCATTTGATGAGTATAAATAGGTGAGGCGCCTTCGTCATTTGGACACACTTCACACTCAAGCAAGTGTGCAAGTGAGAGAAAGAAGAAGCTCGCTGGAGAGAGGAAGTTGCAAGCCTTGTTCTTGGGGTTGTTCACTATACTTGGTTGAATTCTATATTCAGGAAATTTTGCTGGGTTTTCTCTGCCAAGAGGGTTTCCTAGGATAAATATCCGTGTTCTTTTCGTGTTGTTGTGTTTGTCTTTCTTTCAGTGATACTATTACATATAGTTATAATGTTATGATGATAAATGTTTTAATATCTTGTATAAGCATCAAAATTATAACATGGTATCATAGCTACCTTGAATGAAGTCAATGTGTAGCTATAACACCGCTACTACTGCAATTGTAAGAGATTAGGGATTCATGCTTGAATCCATAGAAGGAAAAATCTAGTCATTTAGTAACTTTTTCTACAACTTGATTTTGGTGAAGTCCCAGGAGCTGAAACTCAGACATGTTGAAGATAAAATATTTATGTACCTTGTGTGTGATTTTCATCCTCATATTCGTTTTACTTTAGGATATATGATCCTTCAAAAGCAGGGTTCCAATTTCTTCTAGAATTCCATCTTAAATAGGTGACATAGGGATAAATGATATATATCAATACATGAATATTCAAATTGAATTTTGTAATATGGTCCAAAAATTTCTTGGTCTTTAGTTTCTTTGGTGTAATTTTAAGAACCTGAAGTTGAAACATAATCACATGGAAGTCCATACAAGTTCACTATACTAAACCAGTACATAAACTCGCCACCTTGGGAAAATTAGAATAAGTTCCACTTGGTGGATCCAATATTTCTATAACATATGGGACTAGAAAAAATACATATCAACATACCTCAGGATAAAGTTTCAGACCTTTATGAGTATAAATTCTTGAGATACATTAGAATTAAGACCAGACAATTTAACATAAGAAAATGGAGAAACTAGGGCTTCTTGTTTCAGACACTTCCCTCCATAGATCAACTGATAAAGGAGGATCATATAATTCTCCCTAGGAGGGCATATATTTTTGTGGTGATAGTTTCTAATTCTGTGGATTTTTGAATTTTGACCTAACACTAGTGTCGAGAAAACTAGGGCATCGAATATTTTGTAGTTATGTCCCAAATTTGGGGAAAGAAATATATTGCTCAATTTTCCTTAGGGAGGTGCATATTTATATCTAATTAGATTTGCAAGTCACCAAAATTGAAAAATTAGGGTTTCTCTATCAACCTTAGGTCCAACAGAAGCAATCTTCCAAAAAATAATTGAAGCAAGCATCGGTTGAACCAATCTAATTGGTAAGTTCTATTCTCTCTCTTTCCATTTGAGATTCTCATTTTATCAAGATGATAAGAAGTACCAAGCTTGAAGAAAAACTTGAAGGAGATGAGAACTTATGGGAATATAAGTATAGAGTGCTTTGGAAGACTATGTAAAAGGAGAAGTCACAGATCTATAGGGATATGAAGACAAAGAAAAGCACAATCATAACTTTAAAATCCAATAGGATTATTTCTGTCTCCATCAAAGACCATTTGATCTCACCTGTATCCTCTTTGAAGACTCACAAGGAAATTATTGATGCATTGACCAACTTATATGAATGAAATGATATCAACATGAAGATGACCATGAGGACTCAACTCAATCCTATGAAGATGCATATATCAAAAAGCATCGAATCTTACTTCACAAGGGTCTCCCAGATTAAGGAACAACTAGAAGCTATTGGAGAAAATGATGAAGAAGAAAAAGTGGAGATGACAACCTTGAATGGTCTCCTAAGATCACGGGAATATTTCATTCAAGGAATTTGTGCTAGAAAAAGGGTCACCAAATTCAGTAGACTATGTACGCAAGAAGAAGCTTGATCGATAGCAATAGAAGAGAAGAAACAATGGAAGGATGCAATGATCAAAGAGTACTAGTCGATCACGAAGAATGATGTGTGGGACATAGTTAAGATACCTAAAGGGAAGTATGTAGTGTATTCCAAGTGGATCTACAAGATAAAACATGTAGCATATGGAATCATGGAGAAATACAAAGCAAGGTTCATGGTTTCTCTCAAAAAGAGGGAGTCGATGATGGTGAGACATTTGCTCCATTGACTGGACATACTTATTTAGTGAAATAAAATCGTGTGATTATTAAAAGATATTATTAATTATAAATTAATAAATTATTAGTTACTAAGGTGAAAGGGATTAAGCCTTCACTATGCATGCTCAAGCCTTATAAAGGAGAGCCCCATTGTAATATTTTATCTATCATCTATCATCTATCAATATATTATTATTTTTATTCTTAATCTTGGAAGACAGACTCACTTTTTAACTGTCCAACTGGATACAGTTATTCCATTGGTATCAGAGCTTTCGCTCCTCCCCCTAGAGCTCAGATTCATCTCCTCATTGCACCCTTCCTCTCCCCATACTCCTCCATCCATCTTCCTCTCCTTCTCTCACGACTCCACTGCACTTCCCACCAATGCCACTCCCTCATTGCTGCTCCGATTGTGATACTACCCCGTGTTATGTGCGTCCAAATCCATATCTTCATGCTTTATCTTACGTGCAACCATCTCTGTGCTCCCCATCCATTCCCTCTCACTCATCCTCCTGCGATCCACCACCTGACCACCACCCATAACCCCCTTATCCCCACCCTCCACTTCTACTGTTGCCCTAACCTCTACCACCTCTGCTCCTCTCCCTTCCTTCAGCTACATGCTCACTAGTCCACACCTCGCTAGTCCCACCTCTCTCACTCCTCTCTCTTTCATCCTCTACTTGTCCTCTCCCCCCCTCCGCATGCCTTCTTGCACTCATCGTTTCCTCATCCTACCCACAGTTGCAATCCTCCCACTCCCGAATGATCATTCCATTTTCT
>LPNX011144852.1:342496-352851 GCA_001517045.1 Pseudotsuga menziesii | reverse complement strand
TTGTATTATATATTTTTATTTATTTATTTTTCCCCTTCACTCCATAAGCCAAAATAGCGTCCAAATACACACCTCCACCTACAAGGACCAAGACCATGGATGAATAAAAGACCAAATCGAGAAATTGGAGAAAGACATCAAGGACCTCATTGCTAACCAAAAAGATTAAAGGAAGAGATAAAAAATAACAATATAATTCTTAAGAAATAAATCAAAAATGAAATTGTTATGGTACTAGAAATAAGGCTAGATGAAAAATTGGACATCATGAACAAGAAACAAAATGACTTGGATGAAAAAATGAGTACCATGACTCAAGACATAAACATAATAACACAAAAATAGAGCACCATCATCACAGAACCATAGTACATTAAAGGAGGTGTTACAAAAACTAATGCCTAGTACAGACCATGTCAGCAGTCTAGACATGTTAGATGCCTCATTCATGTTTCCACAAAGGAAATACTCGACAATAATTAAGAATATTTTCAAAAATAAATAAAGATCAACAATGTGACACTTAAATAAGAGACAGAAACAAAAGTACTGCCAGATATGGAGGCACGATTAAATTAACAAAATAGACACTATCAGTAAGATAGTAGAGAAGGAACAAGATAAAAATCACGACCAATAACGAAGTAGTTCAAATATGTCGGTTGTATTGTCCAATAGCTCCAAACCACCATCAAACCCTAAAGAAAAATGCAACCAATATCATCTTTACACAGTGTACCCACCTAAGGAAAAAATAGAGTTGTCAAAATACAATGGAAGTGAAGACCAATGTGTTTCCTGGTTAAACAAAGCAGAAAAGTAATTCAACATCTACATTATTCAATCTGTTGAGGAGAAGGTGAAATATGTGTAAATGCATATGGAAGGGTACACCTATAATTGGTACTTGTGGTGGAAGAGAGATGATTTTTCTTACACCTCGAACTTGTTCAAAAATGATTTTTTTAATAGGTTTCAAGGAATCACAAAAGATAAATTTTTCAGTATACTTACCAGATTACAACAGGTCGGAAGGATTGAGGAATCCACACATCAGTGGGAATCCTTATTGACACACGTATTTGGGTTATATGATTAAAAAAGACTTGAAACCTATCTAGGAGGTATTAAACTGTACCTCCAAAAATAATTAAAGATGCATGACATACCTAACGTAGAAGTTGCAAGACATAAAACAAAAGTAGCTGAACACCGATTGGAAGGAATAACAACAAGAGGCGATAACAATTATCGGCAAGGAAAAGAGACACAATGTAGATATTATAAAAATAGTTGGTCACATGGTCATTAATGCCACAACCCTCAATCATATGCCTATGAAATTGAAAATAGGTCGGAAACATCTAAGGGTTACTTTGATAATATAAAAAAGAAGAAAACACATGTCATCGATGTAGTGATGACTGGAACCCATGCCATAAATGTAGGAACAATCAGACAATACAGTGCAAAATAATCAATGGAATGGAAGTGAAAGTCTATGCACAAGAAGTCTCGTATGATTCTAATACTGACACAGAATTAGAGTGAAGGATGTTATATTTTCTTAAGATTTGATTAGATTATCTAGGATCTTTATATGAAAGAATAACAAGTACAAAAAAATGCATAAAATGTAAAAGATGCACAAGACATAAAGATATTCATCGGTGAAACCATAAAGGAGAAATCCCCGCAAACTTCTTTAGAATAGTAATATGATCAAAAGCAGTAATAATAAATGTTCAACAACTATCTTTCCCTTCTCCTATGACCATCTCTCTCTCTCTCTCCAATGCCTTAGAGAGTGTGTGTGGTGTGTATAAATGAGGGAGAGCGTTTCCCTATTTATACCCTTTGAAGTCATTTACCAAATATAAGACTCGAGCCTACATGTCATCTCACATGGGGCTCACTTCTCCTAGAGAGACCACAATTACATATTACATGATGTTACACTAGGGACTATTCATTAGAGGAAATTTCAATTTAAAATGGGCCTTCCAAAAATAATGCAAATTCCATGTCATCATGTATTAGCCAATCAAAATGCTTTAAAATTAAAAAAGGGAGCACCTCTTAAACAAATTTTTAATATAAATTTGGGGATAGGTATCATAAAAAAACTACTTTTTTTTGTTTGTATTTTCGACATATCTCCCCATTTTTTTACTCAAATTTCGATCGGGAGAGCTCGTTGGATATAGAATTAAATTCTATATCCAATGAGTACCCACTTAGCATACTTGGATGCAGAGTTTAATTCCACATCCAATGAGCTCTCTCGATCGAAATTTGATTAAAAACACAGGGAGATATGTCGAAAATACAAACAAAAAAATAGTTTTTTCTTTTCTTCCTCCAAAATGAATAAATATTATTTTATTATTTTAACTATTATTTTATTAATTTTTCTTAGGAGGCTCATTTTGAGTTGAAATTTCCTCTAATGGCCCCAACTTACAATGGAGGTTGTACCTCAAGGTCTAGACACAATTTAGACATCTCATAAAGGGGCAACACACATCCCCAATGGGGGTACAATAACATACAATGATAATATACATCAGAATATCTTCCGAAGTTACAAATACATCAACACTCCTTCTTAACTAGGAAGCTATTATCTCTCTATACAGTCATCAACACATCTGGTCAGGTCTTCATCCCATCATCATCATCACGAAGTCATAGAGTCTTCATCATAGCTACTGCCATTATATTCTTATAATTTGATCATCGTCCCATACTATCTGCCATCATAAGTTTCTAGAGTGCCAACCCTTTTTCATGCTGGATGTAGGCCTAGTCCTTTGCCAGGTCTTCATATACAATGCTAGCCCTTTTTCATTCTAGATGTAGGCCTAGTCCTCTGCCAAATATTAATCTACATCATCTTTGCGAGAAATCCATCAAGTAGGTACATCTCAGGACTTATTATATGGCTCTTTCAAAACCTACAAGATCTCCCAGGACTGATTATATGCCACTGCAAAATCGGAAGGAGCATGCCAGGACTGCTTACATGCCTTACAACACCTGTGCACCCTGATATTACCTCATCATATTCAGATAATCTCATCGTCACATAGAGCACAACCCAAATACACATAACAAAAAACTCACATTCAACGACATGGTAGGAAAAACTTACTACCATCCAGGAAAGGATTACAACACTTACATCCATCGGCATGGTAGGACACACCTACTACCATTCGGGAAAGGCTCTAGCACTTACATCCACTGGCATGATAGGACACACCTACCACGATCCGGGAAAATATCCCAACACTTACATCCACTAGCATGGTAGGACACACCTACTACCATCTCGGAAAGGCTCCCGCACTTACATCCATCGGCATGGTAGGACACATCTACTACCATCTAGGAAAGGCTCCCAACACTTATATCCACAAGCATGGTAGGACACACCTACTACCATCCGGTAAAGGTTCCCACCACTTACATCCACCGGCATGGTAGGACACACCTACTACAATTTGGGAATGGCTCCCAACACTTACATCCACCGGCATGGTAGGACACACCTACTACCATCCGACAAAGGCTCCAGCACTTACATCATGACCATAGGAGGCCCAGCCTGCCACCATGTCGAAAAGGATTATGTGTATATGTGTCTTCTGAACTCATATCTTCCCCTTGGAAGGAACCGCGATCTGAAGTACACCACGCTTCTCTCTAAACTATTTAAACTTCAATCTAGCCATTTCTAGCTTATAATCACATTAGGACTGATTACGTATAAGGATAACCTGTGAGCTTTGTTAGGATTGATTACATCCGAGGACAACCAACAAGACTGATTACGTCTGTGAAACCTATGAGGTTTGCCAATATTTTATGCTCAGACAACCTGTCTCGCTGACTATGCTAGAAGTCACCACTCCCTCTTTCGAGAGATATTGATCTAGACCACATACTGGAGCTTCACTGCTCCTCTTTGCATCATAAAAAAAATGCAAGTTAGATCAATCAAATCAAATAGTAGCTTTCAAAAGAAACATACTACCTCACAAATAGCCGAGCAAGTGGCAACATATTTTTCCTTGGATTTAATTAGTGCCATGCAGGACTGCATCCTGTTAGTTTTTTTTTTCAACATTTAAGCTAGCATTATAACAAGATCTTTTCACTGAGAGAATAACAAGCACATCATTCACATAAGCACATCACAAGAGACAAGAGACACAAAGATTTTAGGAGGGGAAACCATAAATGGAGAAAACCCCTCAACTTCCTCTAAGATAGTATCACCACAAGATGTGAACCCAAAACAGTAAGATGACCTCCCTTTACAACAACAGCCTTCTGTCTTCTGTCTAGCCCAAGAATTTCCTTCTCCAAAAGTGCGCCACACTTGAGAGAGAGCAAGTGATGTAATTCAAGTGAAAAATAGAGAGACACACACTCTCTATTTATATTAGTCCGTTCACTTAAGTTGCCATTTCACACGTAGGCTCAACCCTAATAATTACTACTCGAGCCTACACCTTAATTAGTGTATAATAACTCAAGTGCCCCTAAACTGTGGGGACTTACCTAATGACTTGGTATGACTTGTTTACATTATAATCCTCCCGATCGGAACATCGGGGCATGACCACATGACTCAAATACATAATAGAAACATCCCGGAATAAACATCGGGTTACAATACATAAGATACATAGAAGAATACATTCGGAAGTTACATATACATCAACACTCCCTCTTAACTAGGAAGGTATTCTTTCGACACAATTTTTCAGCACTGGTCTTCTTCTCTGCATCAACTGGAACATCTTCATCTTTGAGTCATCTTCATCTTCAAGTCATCTTCGTCTTCAAGTCATCTCTCAATATGGATCATCATCAAATGGCATCACTGGATCTAGATCATCACCTGATCTGGATCAACATCACTAGACTGGATCTAGATCATCACTCGATTTGGATCACTACTGCTGGATCTGGATCATCACCCGATCTGGATCTCTCGGAGTCATCATAACTGGATTTGGATCATCACTCGATCTGGATCTCTCGGAGTCATCATAACTAGATCTGGATCATCACTCGATCTGGATCTCCACTGGTCATCATCATGTGTATACTATCTCGTCATCGGAAGTTCTACAGAGCCAGCCCTTTTTCATGCTGGATGTACCATCTACTCAGAGCTAGTCCTTTTTCATACTAGATGAGCCTTCACAGAGCCAGCCCTTTTTCATGCTGGATGTGGCATCCACATAGAGCTAGTCCTTTTTCATACTAGATGTATCTTCTCAGAGCTAGTCCTTTTTCATACTAGATGAGGCATCACAGGGCTGGTCCTTTTTCATACCAGATGTGGCATCCACACAGAGCTAGTCCTTTTTCATACTAGATGTGTCTTCTCAGAGCTAGTCCTTTTTCATACTAGATGAGGAAACACAGGGCTGGTCCTTTTTCATACCAGATGTGGCATCACAGGGCTGGTCCTTTTTCATACCAGATGTGGCATCCAGACCATGGAAGGAACCTAATCCTCTCACCATGTCACTGCCCTTACATCCGACCATGGAAGGAACCTAATCCTCTCACCATGTCGGAATGGCACAATCCCATCCAATGATGGAAGACTCTCAGCTCGCAAGAGGAGAGAGATTTCCGCACTTATATTTTTAATGGGAGGAACTAAATCCTTTAGCCATGAATAGAATGGCCCTGCCCTTACATCTGACCTACTCGTCAGAATGGCACAATCCCATCTAATGATGGAAGACTCTCAGCTCGCAAGAGGAGAGAGATTTCCGCACTTATATCAGACATGGGAGGAACTAAATCCTTTAGCCATGAACAAAATGGCCCTGCTCTTACATCTGACCTACTCGTCAGAATGGCACAATCCCATCTAATGATGGAAGACTCTCAGCTCGCAAGAGGAGAGAGATTTCCGCACTTATATCTGACATGGGAGGAACTAAATCCTTTAGCCATGAACAGAATGGCCCTACCCTTACATCTGACCTACTCGTCAGAATGGCACAATCCCATCTAATGATGGAAGACTCTCAGCTCACCAAGAGGAGAGAAATTTCTGCACTTACATCAGCCATGGAAGGAACTAAATCCTCTCACCATGACGGAATGGCTCAGCCCTTACATCTGACCATGGAAGGAACCATTCCTCTCACCATGTCAGAATGGCTCTGAGTCTCATCACTGTCTCTGGGAGGAAGCCTCAATCTGGAGAACACCAAGTCTCTCTCTGAAGTACTCAAACTTCAGCCTAGCTAATGGCTTCGTCAATACATCAGATATCTGTTCCTCCGTCGCAACATACAGGAGCTTCACTGCTCCTCTCTGCACCATATCCCTGATATAGTGATATTTGATCTCAATATGCTTCGACCTGTCATGAAACACTGGATTCTCTGACAACTTCACACAACTTTGGTTGTCACAGTGTATACAGGTAGCATCCAGCTGTTGATCAAATATATCAGACAGTAGCTTCCGCAACCATACTGCCTCACAACTAGCTGAACAAGCTGCGACATACTCTGCTTCAGCTATACTCAGTGCCACACAGGATTGCTTCCTGCTAAACCAAGAGATCACACCTGATCCCATACTGAAGAAACATCCCGAAGTACTCTTCTTTTCGATGGCACTGCCTGCCCAATCTGAATCAACATAACCCTCCAGGTTAATCTTCTGATTCGCATCATACTTGAGCCCATAATCAATTGTACCCTTCAGGTACCTCAGAATATGCTTTGCAGCAACCAAGTGAACGCTTCTCGGATTAGTCAAGTACTGGCTCAAGGTGTTCACCGCAAAGCAAATATCTGGTCTCGTGTTCGTCAGGTACATCAATGACCCAATCATCTGACGATACATCGTAGCATCAACCATCTCCGAAGAAGCATCACTCAATAGCTTCAGGTTCGATGCCATAGGTGTAGCCATAGCCTTGCAGTCCATCATCCCAAATCTCTTTAGGATCTCTACTGCATACTTCCCTTGTCCAAGGAAGATTCCATCTGCACACTGCCACACCTCCATGCCTAGAAAGTAATGCATCATACCCAAGTCCTTCATCTCGAACTCAGCAGCAAGCTTTCTCTTCGTATCAGCAATCAACCCATCTGTACCTATCACAAATAGATCATCTACATACAGTAGAAGCATCACTGGGTTGCCATCTTCAACCTTGTAGTAAAGGTTGGAATCTGCTTTACTCTTGGTAAAGCCTAAACTGGATAGAAAGCTATCAATCCTGCCGTACCAGGTCCTGGGTGCCTGTTTCAACCCATACAAGGCTTTCTTCAATCTGCATACATGAGACTCTCTGTCATGTGTCTCAAAACCGAGTGGCAGTTCTACATACACTTCCTCTTCTACTACACCATTCAAGAAAGCAGTCTTGACATCCATCTGGTGTATCTTCCACTTCGTCACTGCAGCCAGAGCAAGGACTGTTCTGATGGAAGTGTATCAGGCTACAGGTGCAAAGGTCTCTTCATAGTCTACTCCCTCTTTCTGAGAGAATCCTTGAGCCACAAATCTTGCCTTGTACTTTTCAATGCTACCGTCTGCAGCATGCTTGATCTGATAGATCCATTTGGAAGTGACAACTGACTTCCCTTTTGGTCTTGGGACAACATCCCAAACATCATTCTTCATAATCGACGGATCATGGCATTCCGTTTCTTCATCCCAGATCTTGGGAACTTCAATATCTTCAATAGATATCTTTATTGCTGGAACAAATGTTGTAGTCCTTTTGTAGGTGAAGATATACGGTCTTTCCTACAAAACAGGTTAAATTGCATGATTAGAAACATCTCATAATTTTTAGAACAAATTCTTACACATAAAGAAATATGTCATACAGTCATGCAATTATCTTAGCCAATGCTTCAATACAACATTTATCCATATTCCGTAACTTTCTAGATGCCTTCCAATCTCTACCAGGACATTGTTCAGAGTGTGCACAACTCCCAACATGTCAGCAAAGAGGTTTCATTCTAGATAAGTAGCAATGGAATGTTGTACAGTGCCATAGGCCACTTACCCATGTATATTAGTAATATACTGTTTATCAATGAAACTATTCTAATATGCACAATACATATCCTAAGTCTAGGAACATGAGCATATACATCATTGAACAATTTTATTTAAACAAACAAATATGCAAGAAATTAAAATACTTATCTTTGTTTGTTAGTTGGGTGGACTCCCTCTGAGTCTTTGCTTCCTTACAGGAGCTGTTGGAGTCCTAATATGAAGTAGCTTCTTCTACACCTTTCTGTTGTGAAAAGATGGTCAATTCCCTCTGAATATCTGCATCCTTTACAGAAACTACTGAAGTGTGTTCCTTTGCTTTCTTGCAGGAACAACTGGAGTGTGCTCCCTCTTGATCTTTGCTTCCTGGATTACCTGTTCTTGAACTCATATTCATCCTTGGTTCCTATGCATGCTTATTAGTATCATGATTGTGTTATCCTTGTGATCTCATATAACATCATACATTCATTAGTATGCTATTAAAACATAATAATCTCAAGCATGTATAGTCATGATCATTTCAAACAGAAAATAATAAGCATTAGCATTCAAGGTTTATGTAGGATTCTTATGGTTAGTCAAATCATAAGAAACATAACATGTCTAAACCTGTAATTACTCAAACCTATGAATCTTTAGGTTAGTTGAATCATCAATCAAGATAAGAGATATAATATGCATAAAACTTGTGATTATTCAAACCTATACCTTCATGATTCTTCTGGTTAGTCATATCATCAATTATGGTAAGAAACATAATATGCATACAACCATGATTATTCAAACCTATGACTTCATGAATAATCATTATCAACAACAGTATAAGATCCTAACACAAGGTAGGATTCTAGCTTGATATAGGAAAAACATACCTGGATTAGTTATGTCTAACATACTCACATGATGTATTCTTGTTCTTCTTCAATGACTTGTGCTAGTAACCTGTATATCTCATAGGTTAGCCATTATAAAACCAAGTTATACATACCTCGTAAATGGATCTTCTATGAGATCCATGAGAATGGATGAGTCTTTATCCTCATGTCATCATGATAATATGTTCTTGAACTGGAACATGATTTGTCTTTCTTGGTGTACCTTTCATGTTAGTAGACAACATAAACCTCATACAACACCAAAATGCATCAGTACAGTCATAAGTGTCAACACCCTAACCAATGAATATCTTCTATCATGCATTCATAATTTTGTTAAGGTGATACGACAAATCTAAAATCAGGATTGTACTAACCATCATAACATGAAGGCAAACATACCATAAAATTAATCATGAACAAATGTCAAAACATACCTCGATGAGTCATACCTGTCGAGATCGCTTGTAATCTCCTTATGTAAAAACTGGAACCTCTATACTCATGTAGATGTCCAATTGATTTGAGGTATCCGTCCTTGTCCCGGAGTTCGTTGATCTAGGGTTTGTCGCAGAAACCCTAATTTTCAAAACTTGGAATTTTTCAGATCTGATAGGACCAACAGATAGATCTCTTCAAATGGAGTTGTCCAATGTACTCCTTTTCTGAAAACAGTGGAGGGAAGCTCCCAGAACAGGAAGCCCTAATTTTCTGATTTCTTCTGCAGAAATGCCTGTTACTGTTTCTGCGATATCTCCTAAATTACTGATCCTATGTGTCCTAAATTTCATACTGAGGTAAAATCGCATGTCCCTGATCCAACACCATAGGTTTCATCAGAATTGGTTTCACCATTTGGGATTTATGATCCTTTTCCCAAGGTGACCTGTTACAGGACTGTTCAGAACAGCGAAGTTGTACGGCCTTCCATGTGTCACTGGTTCATCCTCTGAGTCTGATATTTGGACCACAGAAAGGAAATTCCGTGACCTTTCTAGAATATCTTCAGTAATTCCATTTGGACCTCTGTATCCCAAGATATTGCAGATATCCCTAGATGTCCTGTTTAGGGATGAATTCTGGAAGAGGCTGAAACCCTAACTTGGAGAGACCATATCTCCCAGAATATAGCGAATATGAGGCGGATATTTGGACGCAGTGTTCATCAGGATTTTATCTTCGGCCCCTGAAATTTTCAGCTTCTGATACTTCTCCAATCTCGGAATATAGCTACTGTACCAAAACTTAGCAGTTTTAGCATTTAGGGTTTCTCTAGCTAGGGGTCAAACTAGGGTTTGACTTTTCTGGAGATTTACCCAACCAAATTTCTTGATCCAGGTCTCTAAATTTCAGTTTTGATGAGGAGATCAATTCTATGTAGGTCTCACTCAAAAATTCCTCCTCTATATA